>CAIGQW010000287.1:250176-293146 GCA_903798125.1 Danio choprae
ATTATATTATATTATATTATATTATATTATATTATATTATATTATATTATATTATATTATATTATATTATATTATAATGTTGATCTTTTGGATTTTAAATTGATCCAATCCATGTTCACTGAAAATGTTTTGTCAATTGTTCAAATAAGAGCATTTCTTTTTAAATATCAGTCTTGGAATCTAATTTCTACCCGTTCCTTCTAATTGCTTTATTTGATATTTTGATAAATATTTTGCAAAAAAACATTATATTTTTTTCCTGAATTATTTGATGAACAGAAGTTTTATATTTATAATTATTGTTTTATCTTTATAATTCTATATAAATTTATGAATTATATGATATAGAAATATTCTATGAAATTATAAATATTTGTACTGATCATTTGATAAATTGAATGCACCTTTGCTGAATAAAACTATTAATTCCTTCTTATTGACTCAAATTCTTCAACACTACTTAACATATTTGTATCTGTTGAGGGCTGCAATCAGCCATATGATATTTAAATGCATACAAATAATGTTCAGTTGTCTTATAATTAGGGATGGCTGATTTTGTGAAAAAAATCTTATTTAAAAGGGATTATCAATGTCAAACGTTTTTCATAAACAAGTAAAGAAGTTTGCTATTACACCTATACATTTCAAAGATTCTACGATTTCAAAGAAATTTCACAATTCTCAATGCCAAAGCTAAATGGGAGTAAAAGGAAAATTAAAAAACAAATTATTGGAAAAACAAACTGTGCTTTAAGCATCTTGACTGTAAGAATTAAACTTTTTAATAAGTTTCTTATAAAACTGTAAAAGTCATTCAATCAAGAACAGTGAGTGATTTTCTCCTTGTCTTTTGTCTTTTGTTGTTTGATTACAAATGACAACGCACTGTCACTTTAAGAGCTGCGCAGTTCGGATTTACGGTTACACTATATATTTCACTCTTAAGCTTTTATGTTCATTTATTAAAAAAACAATGACACATTTTTACATCTATTTAGGTGCATTTAGGTGCAGCTTAAGCTAAAAGATGACTTAACATGTCAGTGTTCTGCTTGTTTCTGAGGCTGGACACACAGAACAGCTCACAAGTTCTCTTTCGTGTTTTAAATAATATGATTGAAACTAATACACTTCAGTAAAGCGAGCATGCCCCATGCTGCGAGTCACGTTACATGATACACAGTGAAACTCAGCTTTGCAGATGTAAGAATGCAGACTGCTGAAAAGAGGGCGGTATATGACACTATTATTGTTTAATCTTGATTAATGTTTATTTTTCATAATCGTTGAAAGCCAAAAGTTTGCAGTTTAGTCATGTTTAATAATAATAATCATAATTTGTATGTTAAAATGTATGTAATTACTCATAATGTACAAAAACCTAGCCCTAGCTTTAGTTATTATAATAATTATATATCATGATTTGTTTGATGATCTTTTTGTTCAGCATAACTTCAGTCCAAATCTAAAACTGAAGTCTTATAAAAGCGAAACGCAGTTATTAGCTGTGACTGTAGGACAGCAGCCTCTATTGTAGCAGAGACAATCAGCTCTATTGTGTCTTCTGGGCTTGTGTCTGAATGTCTAATAAAAACGCTGAGGTCAAACCTTAGGTCATCCACTCATGACACATTGTGTTGTTTGGCTCATACCTTCTGGTGATTGCTTTTCCAGTCCCTACATCACAACATTGTTTCCTTTCTCAGTGCGAGACCTGAGTAATGCGTCCTTGTGCAATAAGTGTCATGGTGACTCAGTTCAGCTTTATACATTCATGTCCTCAGCTTGAGCTTAAAAACAGGTATTTTTGCTTTACAATACAATCCAGTTAAACTTTAAGGCCGGATTCAGTTTCTTCAATAGTATGTTTGTTCTGAGAGTTTCCTTGATTGCTTTTGCATAAATATCTTGTTTGTTTTCACACATTATTAAACTCTGATTACAGCAGATGGCTAAATTTCAGTTCCATCCCCATGTATATTCTTTGTCAAGTCCTCTTTAAAAAAAGGACAACTCTTTTACTGGACAAAAGGAGATTGAATTGTCAAGACCTACTTATAATATTCTTTTATCTATTAAACTTATATCTTTAATTAATTACATAATCTATCAGGAAGTGACATCATGGGCAAACAACAAAAAGCAATGAAGTGGTTTTATTCCTTTGGGTTCATTTATTGTGCCATAGTTCACCCAGTTTAATAAAATTGTAATATTATAAAAATGTTATGATATTGTTGAGCAAATGATCAGTACCCAAGTTTCCATTCACCTATTTTTATGCTAATTCAGGAATATCGAAGAAATTGCTTAATGCAATCTACAAGATGTGTATAAATTTTGAAATAGTTTTTTTTTTTTTTCAATTAAATTTTATTCCATAAGAAAAATGTGCAGAAACTACGATGGAAACACATTTACTAAGTTCCAGCATTCAAATGGGCAAGATGGGATTCATTAATGGATAAACGAGTAGACCGGCTACAACAACATTCCACAACATCTGAAATGTTGCTTTGGCCATTTCTAAAATCCTTTAGCCAAAGTCTATCATTAAAAAAAGTTCAGTATTATTACCTTCCAGAACTGTCTTGAGCAGCTGCACTTCCAAAGATCAGTTTTTTTTTTGCGTTTCATCTTCTGAGGCATAAAAAGAAGTAATTCATTATAAAAGAAAAAAGGCAATGACTAATTCCATTTTTCTTGTTTGATATTTGGCGCCAGTTTATCTGGAAGTGATGATTTTGTTCTTTTTTTACTTATTTAAATGAAACACTGCTTTATTTGAAAATGTTTTACAGGATATTCCAATTTTGTGCATAAATCTAATTTGCATCTTTGGATGGAAACATGGCTAGTGAGACTTTAGCACTATAAAACAAATACTTTGTTTATTTGATTTATTCATCAGTAGTCCATCTAGTTTAAGACAAGTATGCAAATCTGTCATTTGTTATCAATATGTCATAATTTAGTTGAATGAATGAAACGATATGTTTCAAATGGTTGATTAAACTTTTTATTTTCATCCTGTAAGTATAGCATTCTCTTGATAATCAAATTATAATTAATAAAGGTTTGAGTTGTAACCTTTTCTGTAAACACCACCAGCATGTTCACTTCAGAGATACAAAGTTCAAAATCTGCATAACTAGAAGCGACCCAGGAAAGTGGATTACATTCATAATGTGTCAAATCCCAAAGGAAAGACTATTAGCTTTGACATGGAAACACTTGATTTGCACAAGAGGATATTAAATATGTTGCGCTGTCCTCCAGATCCTGCGTCCAGACTTCAGTTTGAGTCGTGTCCATTGTTCATTGGAGAAAGCAGAGCGAGTCAGCGGAGCTGTGTGAAGACCCTCAGGGGGAGAATTATCCAGCAGCCTCCTACAGTTTCTTTACTTCCTGCAGACCGTGGCCGTGTTACGCTTCAGTCTCACAGGCTCCTGCACCGGGCCTCTCAGGATGACAAACACCTCCGTCAAGCTGAGAAAGTCCCTGAGGGCCTTTTCATTCACAGACGTACAATAACAGAGCCGAGGGGTGAATAACTCCTAGTAAATGCATTGCCCTCCCACAGGGCCGCAGATGGGAAGTGCTGTGTGTTACTGGAGCATCGTGGCGAGACGGTGAGGTTTAGAGTCTGTGGCTCACGTAACGGTGAATCACTGTGTAAACACAACTGCCGTTTTTTATTGAATGTCTGCCATTGCATTCTGCCAGATCAGTAGACTGTCTCGTATCCAGTGGTACTTTCATCTTAGGCGCTCTGCCAGTGCGATCTGCTTTAAGTGGGAGGCATTTTCCCACATGATGGATTAGACTGATGTAAGAAGCAAGTTTCCTCTTTGGCTAAAAAAGGGCCATGGGAAGTTTTGACGGGAGAAACTCTTGAGCAAATAGAGCGTCTGTCTGCACCAAGCGGAGCGATCTGAAGTGCTGAAGTGTTTTGCTTTAATCAGTGCCTATTGTTTAGGGAACTGTAGTTTAATTTATTGATGCGTTGCTTTTTTGAAGTTGGTTTATGTAGAAGTACATTAAAAATACAGGTAGTTCATGCAAGAATTCATATCTTTTATTATGGCTATGGTTTTGGGAACCAAACACTGCCAGTGATGCAGTTAAAATCATTGTTGTTCTCTAATATATATTTTAAGTTACTTTTACCAATTAATATTTAAGACAAGAAAATGAAATGGTAACTGGATTGTGTTGAAACTAGGGCTACAATTAACAATTATTTTGATAATCGATTTGTTGGGCGATTATTTTTTTTAGATGAATCAGATTTTTAAAATTACGCGTTTATTTATGTGGCATTTTGCATATTACAACTATATAAAACCATAATTTAGGGTATTATGTATAAAAGTATACTTAAATGCAAAAGCCATCAACCAAGTTTAGTTTTGACATTTTAAATGAAAATCAAAGATTGTTTTTGAACAGTAAAACTTATAAATATACGAAATATAAATAAACAAAAAAAGCAAAGCAAGTGTTGTACTATATTCACATTATGAAATTAGGACATAAACATACTGGCAATAAGATATTAAGCAGCATAATTTATAATAAACTATTATAAACAAACAACAAATATTTATTTTTGAAACAGGCAAGCTTTCACTGCTCAGTGCACAAATGTAACGTCATTAGCGTTTGCTGAAAACCACAACATTGAATAATTTTCTGCTGCTGTTGGGTACTGATATTGAATATGTGGTATCTCACTCTATTTACACTGTTTAATTTAAGCTAATCTAAAGTAGCTCCGTTTAACTAATCATCACTATAGCTCATGAGGTGATTGAGCAATGTAATGCTTGCTAGTCTTAACTGAACTGATCTTTCACGAATGTCTCGAAGTTAGCAAACCATAAAAAAAAAAAACACTTCAAATACTTTACCATTTGACATGATAAAGATGACTCTGATAGGCTACTTCTATGCCATGAAAGCTCAGTCTTGCATAGCGAGCAGGTTACAGTCTTCTTTTAGAGGCATTTAATGTAAAATTCTCCCTTGCCTTGGAGGGTTAGGGGCGCATGCTTTTTTCTGCAGCCGGTTCTGTATCCTCCATTGCTCGAGCAGCTGTGCATCTTATCGTCGTATTCCTCAGTCACGGGAGCAGCCCAACTAATCGATAACAGCATTTGTTGACAACAAATTTCATTATCGATAATTATTGATTTTTGTCGATTAGCTGTTGCAGCCCTAGTTGAAATCATACAGTCTGAACAATATGTATGAGCTCATGTATTAGATGAGCCATCATGGTTTATTCATTTAATTATTAATTTTCCTTCGGCTTAGTCCCTTATTTATCAGGGCTCGCCACAGCGGAATGAACCGGCAACTATTCCTGCATATGTATTACGCAGCGGATGCCTTTCCAGCCACAACCCAGTACTGAATGAATGAATTATTACACTGTAAAAACTAATCTATATAATTTACCCAATAAATCTGAGGTAACAATTTGCATCGACTTTGGTGGGGTAGATTTAATCCCATATATTGAGTATAAACTATCTGAAGTAAAAAGGTATTAAATACTTACATAAATTGGGTAAAAAATACCTAACATTTATGTATATATTCAACAGCTACTTACTCATTAATATTAGGTAAAAATTATCTCTTAAAATCAAAGTTTATTAATATCAGTTAGTTAATAACAATTACTTATTCAGAGAAGGTAAAATGTACCTCCACAATAAAGACATTCAGATGGGTTATCAACTCAATGTTTTTAATCCAAAAAATCCTAAAACACACTCACAATATAGTGCAGCACAACAGCTTTACACGTTTCAAGTAATGAATCCTCATATGTTTTATAACTCACTGATCTATCAAATGTTTCAATAATGTTGGATAATAAAACATCCCTGTTTTAGGACATCCAGATCAGAGCAGAAAAGAGGAGAAGTGAGAAGGGAGCAAAGAAAAGGAAAATGAAAGGAGAAGTGAGGAGATCAGATCAGAGCAGAGCTGGATGTCCAACCACATCAAGATTTTCTTGTATCTAAAAACACAGAACATTATCATTTTTACATTATCAAATATTTGGATAAAAGTAAAACAAAATACCAACATTCTTTAGTTTTTGTGCTTGGTCTCTCTCGCAGATAGGATGAGAATAAAAGAAACAAACAAATGGGGAAGAAAAGAGGGTAGGAGAGATCAAAATTCTTCACGCCACTTTCTATTGGTAAATAGAAAAATCTGTCGATATGGGGGAAAACACAGAGCAATGGAGAGGGTTGAAAGACAGTGGATGGGTCTGGGTCTGTGTCTGTGTGTGGAGCAAATGAAGGAAGAGAAGAAAAATATAAAACTACACTCCATTATAACCCCATCAAGGTATGTCCAAACAAAAGATCCTCTTCAAACAAGAGGGGAAATGTCAACTGCATAAGCTTATTTTTGAGGCTATGGACCTTCTTCAGTAGTTTTGCTCCATCAATTTCCAAAAAAAGTTTTTGAAAAGGTTCAAACGTGTTCTTCAGCTCCTTTGGATATTCGATGTTAATTGCATATATGAGTCCCATCAGCAGTATGCATGCCTTTGTACGGCTTCCACATCCTTCCATCACTTGGTTTCGCTCGATCACAATAGACAAATCGTCCTCCTCAGCCATGACATTGTGCTTCACAATCACCTTCATCATTTTGTCTGTGTAGTCCTCACATTCCTACATGTAAAAAAAAAAAAAAAAAAAAGCATACACAATTTTAATTTAAGATGCTGTTTCAATATATTTCAATATATAGTTTATGTAAAGGAGAGCAGAGGGGAGTAGAAGACAAAAGAAGGGGGATATGAGAGGAGAGGAGGATCCCTTGAGTTAATCATGACATACCTGCCAGTCATGGAAAAGATCTTCTTGTCTTTCACAGAGGCAGCAGACAACAGCATCTGTTTTTTTCTCAATGTTCTGTGTCTGTAGGGAGATACAATGTAGAGGAGTGGGGAGTGATTTACATATACTAAGACCGAATTCCGGCCCTGCAATAGACTGAATTCACACAATGATGTTAAAAGGTTGTTTAAGTTGGTAAAAAGCTCAACTTAACGAAGCATTTGTTTTCAAATTATTTCATTTTTAATTCTCTCATATCAAAAATTATATATTTGTGAAAAAATTAAATAACATACATTTAAAGTGTCCAGCAGAGGATGCATCTTGCAACCAGCTGCTCCTCCTTTGGCACGCATTAGCCGCAAAAGACCTAGAGTGTACTCATCAAGCTTCCGCAGGAATGTCTCCTCCAAGGAAACTGTTGTGATGCGTCTGAACTCCTCCTTGATCTAGGAAGTAAAAGAACCAAAAGTTATATTTTAAATGACAGACCAAATCTCATAGTAATCACATGAATGTATCTTAGTGGGAAGAAGAAAAAAAAAGGAAACATTCTCACCTGAGCCTCAGTGAATAATGCTGGCCACCTTTCTTTAAACACACCAACAGAGGGGCTGAGGCTGACCACTTCAATGCAGCAGAGCGACATGAATCAGGGAGAATAATGGTGTCACTGGAACATGAAAATGCGCAGTTTGACACCTCTGATGATGACTTGACAAACGTGTACTTAATGCACCCCATGTCTTGATGGTGCAAGGACAATCTCCATAGAGGAAGGTTATGAAGTGGACTTGACCTAAATGCTCATGTTTTAGCCTGCTGTGTTTCAGCAGGACCAATCTTGTTGATGTTGTGAATTTGCACAACTTGCATTTGCAGTTCATTTTCCCATAACTGAGGACTTTGGTTAAGGTAACTACAGCTTTAAGGACAATGTGATTTATTTTATTTGAAAAACTTGCATACCTGTACAGGATACATTTGCCGTGTGAACGTGAGTGGATGTGTCAGCCCTAGAACTGGTAACAGCGGCCTATCAGTGAGTCTCTGTTTGTGGAGGACAGACAAGAGAAACTGAAGAGAGGGCAAATAGTGAGTGTCCACATACACTCTGCCTGCAACTGAAATAAAAACAAATTATCAGAAATTATCAGACATGTACCTGAGTTAGATTTTGTATAGTTGATTTTGTGTTTACCTCAATATAATGTAAATAATCACCCCCGGTGGTTATTCAGGTGGGTGTTTAATACGCAAAATTAAACTATTTGAACTATTTGCAGAATAGTGATTAATTGGGAAAATACGGTAGTTTATCTGTGCTCCTCTGATCAGGGCAGTCTGTCTGTCTGACAAGGGTCAGTTATGCAGAAATAACAGACTGTGTACTTAATTCACTAAAATAAAGGCATTGCAATTACATATATTAATATACATGCTTCATATATTTAGTTTCACAGATGTATTATGCCTCATATAACACATTACAAGATTATCAAAACATTTATTAAGCACTGATGTTCTAAAAAATACCAAATATAATTTAAAAACAATTGTAAAATGTTTTACGTGCTCCCACAATTCTTTAAAAAACTTAGGTGCAGCAACAGTGGGTGTTTTCAGTGGGATACAGTGGTACTATGTTTTTATTTTTAATGCTCTGTCCATTCAATATATTAGTAAAAGCTGGCGTTGACTAGTTTCTAACCTTAAAAACCAGCGGTCAGACAGTCATGCATGCTGACTAATCTTGTAAAAAGCACACCACGACCACATTGTGCAGACAGTTAAAGCCCGGGACACATCAAACCGATGGCAAAGAACTAGCAGCGACGAAAGCAGACGTGCTGTCGCCTTGCGTTGGCCTGGGGTCAGTTTGTGTATTTGATCACATCAAACCGACGCATGAAACAACATACTAACGGCTGTCGACTTGGTGTGTCCCGGGCCATGGTGACGCCAGCGAGTTTCAAACTTTAATTTCAAGTAATGGCATTTTAAACACGAACGCCGAATACAAGTGAAGTGTAATATCTCATAATTTCAAAAATTACAACGTGCATTCGCGCTATATACAACAAAAATAGCTTACCTTAGCTTCTGCTGTTCGATGGCAGCCGGTGAGAGGATCCAGCGCCGCCCACACTCACTCAAAAAGGCGGGCTGACGCATGCGCAATTTCAAGCAAAAAACTCACGGTTTGGGGGTATACTTTACTGTATTTTTCTATGCGATGGTTGTTACTGTTGACGAATGGGTAGCATATGTAGAATTTACCCATTACATTTGAATTCTTTGGCTGGCTGCAATAATCAAGTAAATTTTATATGGTTTCCACAGATTATATTTACCGCTCTCAAAAATCACTTTTTTCAGTGTACTAATATTGATTATAAATGTATTTTACAACTATATTAAAGGGATAGTTTACCCAAAACTCTAAATGCTGTCATCATTTACTCACTGTTGTTCACGATTTGAGTTTTTACCCGATTTGTAGTTCTAATCGAATTCATGTCCAATGAGCAATGCATTGTGGGCAATATTAGCCGCTGGAGTATGCACAGATCTGCACTTTGATTTTTTTTTTTTAGCGGAAATAATAAACCATCCTGGTAACATTGGAGAACTCATTTCAACATGCTATGACTTACGACACACTAATTCTATTTTCGAATACTGTTTAGTATGGATACTGTAGTATACAAATTGGGATGCAGAAATTTACTTCCATAGTCATTTTTTTTCCGATTATTGAAGCTGATGGGTCCCAGCAACCAGCATTCATCAAAATATTTATCTTATGTGTTCAACAGAAGAAAGAAACTCATAAAGGTTTAAAACCACACGAGGCAGAGTAAACGATGAGGTAATTTTCAGTTTTGGGTGAACTATCCCTTTAATGTGGCCACATCACGTGCAGTTCGTCTGTCTAATGCTTATAAGCCTGTCATGCATGTTTGTGTAAGACAAGCTTGTTTGACTTTCTCCGTGCATTGCAATAACAATGTTACAGTTTAAAATGAAAGTCCAGAATGTAACATATATCATGCATGCAGTAAACCGAGCTGCAGTTTAGTCTAAATATGCTGTTGGTTTACGCTATACAGCAAGACTCAGCTGTGCACCATGAGCTCAACAGGAAATGCACTCATATCTTAAAAATGAAGTTGTCACTCACATCCTTTCAAAGCCTGCAGTGTACATCTGGACCTGCTCGGAGTCTGTACATTTCTATTATTTGGAGGTGCAAATTCCATTAATGTTGATGTGGGTGGAAGGAGCTCGTAGAGACGGACGGTGAGCGCAGTCAAGCATGTGGAACTGATTTTCCCCAATTCTCCAGTGAGACATGAAGTCCTCCACGCTGCGCCTGGGAAAGTGTATAAAAGGAACTAGTGTATGTAATTGTGTGTTTTTCCAATCCGAGTGCCTACATGAAAATCGCCGTTATTTTACAGTAAATAAAAGTAATTCCCTTGGATGGCGTTCACGATCTGTTCACCGGCTGTTAGCTATTAGCATAAAGTCACTGATGTCGATGAGTTCACATATTGAGCTCCACAGTATTGAGTGTGGTTTTAACACTAAAGGTAGAAAAAGTAGGTTAGTTGTAAATAAATTGATTGACTCAACTTTTTAAATGTCTCTTTTAAGAGTTTTTTCCCCCCGGAATCAATAGTTATTCATATTAAATAGTTGATTTTGCTTCTTGTTGAATGAAACGAGGTATTTAATTTAACTGTCTATTGGTGAATGTTAATATTTGTATTTGGACCAGAGTTTTGATATTTCTGGAATGACAAAGATGTAGGACTGTGCATTTAATTTAAGTTTATTTTCAGTTTTGGAGTCCAACAATTATAAAAGAACAATATTCGAGAATCGATTGCATCATATCCTGCCCCTTTCCTTTCTTTCACCCATTCGTTCCTCTGCAAACCCAATTTCATGTAACAATAAAAGACAAAATCCTTTTTAATAAAAAAAAATCCAAATAGTTTTGGTGATATGGCTCCACTAATAATTCTATTCTAATATTGACCAAAATAATCATGATTATGATTTTTTTTTTCCCCAAACAGCCATAGGAAGGTGTCATTTTTATAAATATAACTCATACTAGTGGTGAGCAAAACAAGGCTTCATGAAACACTGAAACAGTCGAAACGTGTCGAAGCTTCGAAACGTTTCGAAACCCCACTCTATAGTGACACCTAGTGGTCATTCTTTATGTATTGCACTGGAACAGCTTCAGCAAAGAAACAGTTAAGCAAATTGAGGTATTAAAGCCCACGTTGTAGAGTTGAAACTTTAAGTGATTTAGTGGAGCGGTGAGAGTTCCTGACTAGCATGCAGAGACAATGGGTTCGAACTCAGGGTTATGCAGCTATAGATGTTATGTTTGAAAAGCTCTGTTCTTGTAGCGTGTTTTGTTTTAACATTGGTCTGACATCCGAATGAACACTTTGTGAATAAATGTGTCTTGTTTTGGTCATAAAACAGGGTTGTTGCGAGATCAGATACGATTGCGGCCAGAAGTTAACAAGAATTATTTATATTATTCATTAAATTTCCCATTTATTGTATTTTATTAACGTCTGCCCCAACCCTAAACCCAACCATCACAGTACTGTAAAAATATAAATTATTCTTATACAGTGTTACAAAAATGATGCTATATTGATGGCGTATCCACAGCTGTATCCTATTTAGACTACATCATAAAACAGTAACATTATTAAAATACATAAAATCATAATTTCTAAGTATTTGTACAAGTCGGGATTCGAACTCAAAAGCCATTTGCAGCACAGTAACAAAGTGCACACGCACCGTCCACTAGGCTATATGAGACCTGGGTGTTTTGGATCATGGATCTCGACACTGTGTTAAAACGTCAGTTTTACGTCAGCCATCCCTAACTCATACTTGTATAGTCTGTATAATTTACTTACTTACTCCCAGGGCCATTTGTTGATATTTAGTAACATCTAGGTTTTATGAGGTGGGTTGTTAGCACAATGCTCAACCCCCAACTAGGACATACACACATACACTATGGACAATTTAGCTTACCCAATTCACCTACATCACATGTCTTTGATGGAGGATGGAGGATGGAGGAAACCCACACGAACACGGGGAGAACATGCAAACTCCACACAGAAATGACAACTAACCCAGTCGGGGCTTGAACCAGCGACCTTCTTGCTGTGAGATGACAGCGCTACCCACTGCGCCACCGTGTCGCCCCTGCATAATTTAGCATTTTCAATTAGCCTAAAACAGTGTTTCTCAACCACGTTCCTTGAGGACCACCAACACTGCATGTTTTGGATGTCTCCTTTGTCTGTCACACCTATTACAGGTCTTTCAGTCTCTGCTAATGAGCTGTTGATCTGAATCAGGTGTGTTTGGTTAGAGAAACCTGGAAAATGTGCAGAGCTGGTGATCCTCTGGGAGCGTGGTTGAGAAACAAAGCCTTAAAATGTCACATCTTATATTTTATAAATAACATTTAACAATCATCAAAATATTTCAAACAATAATAAAAAAGGTTGTCAGTATCACACTCCATTCTGACATCTTTTTAATTTTAATAGGCTTTTAACTGCTTTTTCATTGCAACTTTGTTCTTTTGTTTCCTCTTTCATCAGCTTTATACGGAGGAACACAGACTGAATGTAATGAATGTATTTGTGTAGTTTATCTTTTTCCTTGTTTTAACGATTTGACATGATTTAAGGAATTATTATTTTGGTACAATAAATCTAATGTTCAAGTGTTTTTCCTTACTGTATTTTATTTCAAGTTGGATTTAGTATTAGTTTAAATACAACAACCCTCTTTCAGTCCATTTGATGCTGAGCAAACATTTCATGAGCAATGATTTATTACACAGCTAAAGCTTTTCCGTAGATGATTCATTGGTATTACACCATACATGTCTGACCGGAGGCTTTTCTGTTGCCTTTTCAGATACAGAACGCCGATGACGTCTTGATCACACCGCTGGAGAAGTTTCGCAAAGAGCAGATCGGAGCGGCCAAAGTAAGTTCTTAGAGGCCCATTGTGAGTTAATGTTGTACGTGTCAGCGGAAAGTAATTTTTACCTACGCCGCGACAGGATCCTATATGGTCAGTATAGGTCTGTGAAACCCTGCAGGAAAGGGGGGAAATTGCAAACACCTGTTGAAGATGAGAGCAGTCAAATTATAGCCAGATATTGTAATGGGACATTTAACAACATGAAGCGGTCCGAGGGCACATTTTTAAGCAGACTATGGTTAAATTTTGACTCTTTCGAGCAGATTAGCTTTTTGTGCTGCTGATCTGTGAATGTGACCCTTCAGCTGGAGCTCTGCCTGTTGAGCTAAAACATTCAGAGCAAGAAAAGAAAAGAAAAAAAAAACACTCCGTGCCTTATTTGGGTGTTTTGGCCCAATGCTTTTTAGAAGGAACTCACTCAACTTAGACATTGAGACGTGATGTAGGCCAAAGGGAACGGCCGTCCGGCTGTTCAACCTCCTGCAGATGTGTGCATGCGTGTTCTATGCAAAACGCTCAACATCTCAGTCTCACAGTCAACTTACAATCTGGAAATATTAGAAATAAAAAAAATATTTAGATATTGTAAATGTTTGTAATGTTTTATTTATGGTTTGTTTTTGAAAGAAGTATCTTTCCAAGGCTGAATTTATTTGATCAATAGGACACTATAAAATAGTCACCTATTTCAACATTACTTCAGTGTGGCATGATCCAACTATAAACAATATTGTTGTCAACTTAATATTTTTGTTTAATTGATGAAATTATTTCAAGATTCTTTGATAAAGAGTATAGTTCAAAAGAATACAGTTTCATATCTGTTTGTAAAGGCCTTTGTCACATTTGATTAATTTTAGGTTTTAAATAAATGTAATATTTTAAATTTAATATAAATGAAATGCTGAATGGTAATTATATTTATTATATACATCATATTTATTTATTTATTACATATTTTCTGTTTATTTATCATATAAATATGTAATCACTACAAATATAATCTCTATTCACTCCATGTGGCTACAAAACAGTAAATCACTGTAAACAATCTTAACCCAAAGCAGCAGAAAAATCTAATCTAATCTATTCTAATTTATTGACATGCACCTGTATATTATATAATTTTCTATATTATTTATGTATTTGCATAATTGGTGTATTTTATGGATGTATTTTCAGTCTCAGCATGACTGAAAAAGCACATTTTATGTCTCAAAGCAAGCAAAAGATTATTACATATACAGTGGTTACACGATTACAGAAATATGTATCCATGTTAATCTTTTAAAGTGTTTAATAAATGTGATTGAAAACAGTGCCATTGATACAGTATCATAAACATTTGTAACCACATATTCATGAGGATTTATTTACAATTTAGAGGTTGTCAGTACATCAATATTGTATATGTTTCAGTGTCTTGGAAATCATAAGTAAATGTGCATTTGCTAGAACCACACTCTTTAACGTCACTGTTGCACAATATATCAATAGTCTATATAAGCCTTTGTCGTTCAAAGATAATATTTTCCCCAGTAAGCGACTGTAGATCCATCTTTTTAAAAGCTCTGAACAGAATTAGCGCACATTCCTCGAGAGAATGATGTCATCTCCAGCCTGCAGATGTACACAGAAACTGGACTAAGCATGGCAGAATAAGATTCCTCCAGTTTGTTGTTTGGCGAGCTCAGTCTGCGGTTCAGACGTGGTGTCCATTAGAGGGTCATGGGAAAGGTTGAGCTGATGTCAAACAGGAAAAACAAACAGCTTCAAACTGGTTTCATTTGCAGTCTCCAGAAAGCCATTCTCAGTGCTGGAGGTCTGCAGCGCAAAATAGTAAATGGCTGCCGTAAATGTGGCCACAGGAAGTGAGGGTTTGTCTACTGTAAACATCTTTTCTCAGCCTCATTAAGAGCCATAGGATGTTTCGTAGAATTAGAAAACGTGCAATGTTTGTTGTTTTGTTTTTATCTGTGGTTACATGGGTGCTCAGAGTAATCAGCTTTATCACGCTCAGGGATGATGATACCACAGTGACTAATGAAGTGTGTATATCTCAGCGCTTATGTCATGTTCTGTTGAGCTTCAACCCGCTGATCAATCTTTTGGTTTCTCATTCCCTATTTTTGCTGGATCATCATAGATGGTCAGATTATGGTGAATGCAATGTTTTTCTAATGTTATAAAGATCGAAAATTGTAAATAACTTTAAAGCTTATATATGAAAGAATAAATAAATAATTTAATAAACGAATATTAACATTTTACTCAAATCCGGACCAAGTGAATACAGAGAAACTGAAAACATTCGAGTGGTGTCTTTATTATTTTTATATTTAAAAAATATGCATAAAACAGATCGTGTAAAATACAGTAAAATAAATCATCTGTAGAGCTTTTAGCAAAATACTTTACAGTTATGTGTTCAAAAATAAAAATGGTTGTTTTTCTGGAAACTACGAATGGCATATCTTCAAATTTTAAAAGTAATTTCAATCATTTTGTTCAAACTTAAATTTGGTGCATTTACACTGATTGTCAAAACATTTTTTTTTTTGACCAATTGTCATTTCCAAACAATCAAACAAAAAATTCTACATGATAATTATTTTTATTAAAATTTGGGGGAAAAAAGTATCAGAACATTATAGAATAAAACAAATATTAACATTTTATTCAAACCCACACCTAATAAATACAGACAGAGAAATTAAAACTTTCAAATTGTTTCTTATTTGTTTTATATTTATATTTATTTATGATACAGATATTACATAATACATTAAAATAAACCATCTGTATGGCTTTTTAGCAAAACACTGCAAATACAGATTCTCTGGCAGGCAAAGTATCACTTTAATTCTGCTGCCTTGAGAGAGTCAAATATGAGTCTGCCATCTACTGGTTATTACATTTCAGTGTTTGTTTTTGTCCTATCAAATGGAAATAAACAAATAAAGCTCTGCTGACGTTTTCATAAGAGACTCGCGTGGTGTTTACAAATCTAGCATTTTACATAACGTCTTATCTCTGCAGAAGCCATTTATCACCATAATTACAGTACAGGAAATTCCAACTCATGTCACCTTCTTTTTTTTTTTTTTATTTGAAGGAAGGGAAGAAGAAATTTGACAAGGAGACAGAGAAGTATTACACCTTTTTGGAGAAGCACTTAAGCCTGTCTTCAAGAAAGAAAGAGTCACTTTTGCAAGAGGTAACATGAATGGTCATTGATCAAATGGTCATATTGCTATAAAATATTAACAAACACCCAGAATATAACACTGTTCTTGAATGATTTTGTAGGCAGACACACAGATCAGTAAGGAAAGACAGGTCTTCTATGACGCCTCCCTCGAGTATGTTTTCAAAATCCAAGAAGTACAAGAGAGGAAAAAGTTTGAGTTTGTTGAGCCGGTAAGATGCGCTTATTTATGATGAAATCAGAAATACAACGAACATTTGTTTATACTGAAAGAGAATTGCTACTTCACTTTTTTTCCTTTTAATCTAATGGTACATCTTGTAACTTCAGCAATGTTATTTTTCTAGAGAACATATAATGATTAAAAAAATGATGATAACAGCCACATCCTGCGCCGTCTAGATGATATTGCTTTTATATTAGAGCTGCACGACTCTGGATACATTGAGAATCACTATTTTCTTGTTTGGACTACAGATCATAATTCTCACATGGATTCTGAATAGTCCATTAAACAAAATAACATTAAAAATGTTGAAAAAGAAAAGTGTATCTGCTGAAGTCTATTTACAAAAAATTATAGAAGTATGTATAAAATATATGAAGGATTGAATAAGTCACTCATAAAGACTTGTTTGACTCTTTCATTACTGGATGAATCAGCAGTTTTGGAGAATCTCTTAAATTATTTAATGACATACATTTTTTAATGGTTGCTTGTCGCCACCTACTGGCGTAATGATGTAATTGGTGCAATCTTTTTTTTTTATTAATTTCAAAAATTACAAAATTAAAACTCAATATCAAAAATCAGTAGTATGTTCTGAATTTTTCAGTACTGTAAATTCATAATGAAATTTTATAACTGAAAAACAAGAAACAGGGCATCACACACACAAATATGAAATTCTTTTATAAGAGTTCTTCTGGCTTTTTGATAAAAAAAAATCACAAATTAACAATGGCATAATTTAGTCAAAATAAACTTTAAATCCCACTTAAACTGGAAGCTGCTGCAGACGTCTATGATGACGCATTTCCAACTGAAATTGAATATTAAGTAGGAGGGCGGGGTTTTATTTTTTGCACTCCTCCTCTCATCTTTAAAAAAATCTAAGCAAACTAACATAACGCACAAGACGTCAAACTGACATCATCACAGAAGGACTTTCATTCCAGAGCGGAAGTAGAGGGTCAGATTTAGACTGAAGATCACCAATACAATTTTTTTTTCAGTGGATAAAATTGCACAGATTAATTGTTCAGTTTAAGACTAAAAATGTGCACTAATAATATCAAATATATATATTTCATACAGACTTCAAGTGCTGTTAGTTGTGTGATTTTAATCTTTACCACAAATGTCAGTGTTTATCTGTATATCCAAATTATAAAAATTTATAGCAGTAGTCAAAGGTTATCGTGAAAAACTAATAATACTGCCTAAAACGATTAAAGACTGAAGCTGTTCTATAACCATACATGCCGATTGCTCTCACTGGGTCAAATACATGTTAATTTACCACTGTGACATGTTAATAAACTGCTGTATGTTCCACTTTGAATGGTAACACTTTAGTTTAAGTACCAATTCTCACTATTAACAAGTAGCTTATTACCTGACAATTATTAAGATATTGGCTGTTTATTAGTAGTTATAAAGTACATATTCTGCAATTTCTTATCCCACGTCCCTAATTCTACCCAATACCTAAACCTACTTACCTATAATTAAAAAGCAACAAATTAGGAGTTTGCGGCTATAATTAGTGGTTTATTAATAGCAAGAATTATACTTTAAAATAAAGCGTGACCAAATAAGCATGCAAATGACAATAATTTAGAATTAAGTTTAAATTGAGATCACAGCCTTTTAAAGATTAATGGTCTATTTGGTCTAATACAGCTCTATTTTCTATGAATCTTCAATCGCCCTGTATGTTTCTCTCAGCTGCTGGCCTTCCTCCAGGGACTGTTCACTTTCTACCATGAGGGTTACGAGCTGGCCCACGAATTTGAGCCATACAAGCAACAGCTCCAGTTCAATCTCCAGAATGTAAGAGCCGTCAGATGACGTGGGTCTGTATGACAATGAGCCGTGTTTGTATTCGTCTGTTCTGCACTGTTGAGTAAACATGTAATACTGTTGATGATAATGGGAATCAGTCATGTGGTATTTGTTGGAAGTGTTTATTGTTGCATGTGGAAGAAGCAAATGTCTGTTGAACCATTAGAATGTTGTTTTGATGTTCCTTCTGAAGACGAGAAATAACTTCGAGAGCACAAGACAGGAAGTGGAGAATCTGATGAGAAGGATAAGATCAGCAGAGCAGGACTTTAAAGCTCCGGGACAGTGGACGATGGAGGGCTTCCTCTATGTACAGGAGAAAAGTGAGTGTCTTCCTGTGTCAGAGCATCTATATATGTATTTTATAATATAGTGTATAAGTTTATATTATAATATTATATATTATATTATATCTATAAATATTTGATTTGATTAAAAATAGAGGTAAATATTCATGCAAATTATTTTTTTTTTTAATATTTAATATAAAAATATTACATTTTTATATTTTATTATATTCACTACTATATTGAGCACTAAGCATTAGTATTGGAAAATGTTATTATTAATATAAATATAAATAAAATATGCTGATTTGGTGCTTAAGAAACATTACTTTTATTATTATGCATTCTGAATGAACTTGTGCTGCTTAATATATTTGCATATGTGGGAAAAAACAAAGAAATAGATAATTTTATAGATAATTAGAAACGTTATTAATAATTAGATAATTGGACACTTTACTTTTAATTTCAATCTGTTTAAAGATATATTTTTAGCAGTAATAACTAGTAAAAGTCTTTCTGACCCAACATATTTGAAAGATTTTTTAGATTTAGATTATTCCTTTTGAAATGGATTCACAATATAACAGTTCTAGTTCACTGTACATGTGCACTAATGAACTTCTGTTTTCTGTTGAAGGACCTTTGGGTTGCACATGGACTCGTCATTACTGCACATATGAGAAAGGGACCAAGATGTTTACCATGAGCAACTCTGAGCTCAAGACTGGAGGCAAACAGGTATTTTCAGGTATTTTACATGTGAAGTAATTTCTCATCATTACCATACTGAGCTACGGCTTGTGTGTTGTTGACAGAATGGACTGATCATGAGCCCCCCTGAGATGTTTAAGCTGAAGTCCTGCATCAGACGCAGGACTGACTCTATTGACAAGCGCTTCTGCTTCGACATCGAGGTGGTGGAAAGGTGTGTTGGGGTTTCACCTCATTAAGAGAAATGCTAGAGTTTGATTTGTGTTTATTGCTCTTTTCAGCCTGTCATTTTCAATGCTCTTGTCTTCTTTCCTTCAATCTCCTCTTTTCTCTTCTCATAACTGTAGAGGTAACCCCTCAGAAGGGCCTCTGTTCAGTTATCTGCAATGTTTCTATAAAGCTCATCGGTATGTTACGCTTTTATCCAGAAGTGCTTACCTTTTCTAATAGTATCAATTTTAATACAAACAACTCCTTTTTGTGCTGTGTTTTAGTTACATTTTAATGCTTTGTAACATTTGCCCTAACAAACTAAACAAAAAGTTCTGGGTTTGTAACATTTTAATCATTAATAAAAATAAAAAAACTACTGATTTGTCATGCTTATTCACTGACTGAATGTTTCTACAGGTGGTTTGTCAAGCCCACTCACCTGTCTGAAGCACTCTTCATAAATGCACAATGTTATTTATTTATTTATTTTACATATAGAGTGATTGTAGGAAAGTGTCTGGTGCAAAACTAGTGTAAGTGTCGGTTAAAGAGATGAAAGTGTGTTTTCTACAGGTGGTTTATCAAGCCCACTCACCTGTGTGAAGCACACTTAGAATTGCATAGTGTTTTGAGGTTGTCGTGTGGTGTGCTGGGGCATTGAGTAAAATAACTTAACATTTAATACAAAAGCCCTAAAACAGACACAATGCAACCTGTTTTACAGAATACAGAAGTCTTTAGCTCATAACGCTCATTTATTTTTTTGTGCTGTGCTGGAGAAGCGCTACATAGTTTGGCTAGTTCTATTGCTTGCATGAATTTGTTTCCTTTCGTCTTCAATGGAGCATCTGGATTCAGTTTGTCAGCTTTAGAAGCATCTCATGATCCTTCGAGTTAGACTTTTTTAAAAGATGCTGTTATACATAAACAGATAAATGAAAGTCCACCTTATTCTGACACTTTGCATTAGTAGTTAAAAATTAAAGGGATAGTTCACCCCAAAATTAAAATGCTGTCCTCGTTTATAATTAGTCATTTGACAGAAGGCAACTTTGTCCAAAGTAACTTACAAATAAGGAGACATTCAGCGTTCAGACATTTTTAGTTACTCATCCTCCAGCGTGTTTGAGTTTTTTCTTCTGATGAAAACAAAAGAAAAGATATACTGATGAATGTTGGAAAAATAGCTATTGACTTTAATAGTATTTTTTGTTCTTGTTGTTGATGTCGATGGCCCCTGCTTTCCAACATTTCTGTAATATCCGAAGTTTATGAAATTTTAGAACCACTTTAGTTTCAAAAAAATTATAAGGTAAGTTTTATTTTTGTGCAAACTATGCCTTTAATATTCACCTGTCTGTCTTGCAGGCATGGCATCATCACCCTTCAGGCTCTCTCTGAATCCAACAGACGGTTGTGGATGGAGGCCATGGATGGAAAAGAGCCGGTAAGAACATTCTGATCAAAACAAGACTCTGAACTCGCTTTAATAAACACGTCAGTTCATAGTGCAAAAACTTCTCTCTAAAAAAGACTTCTTGAAATCCTGATAAGGTATCGTTAAATAAATACTGATTAGTTGAACTAATAGCATAGGACAGGGTGTAACTGTTCGGCTGACTGATGACACAGGGAAACCCATTTGAATGGTCATTATTTTCTTTTTATTCTTTAGTTTTTGGTCTCACTAACTCCCCTTTCCCCTTTTAGACGTGTAATTGTTAGTATAGAGGCTCTTTGAACTCCGGGCAGTGGAGATCATACACATGGACAGGAAAAAGATGACACCTGAGAATTTGCACGTCTCTAACGTCTCTCTTGTTTTGACTCTTGGAAGTTGATTGGCTTCAACTCGTCTGACCTTCATCCCACTGTTATTATTTAGCGGAGTTCGTCAATTCTTATACACAAAGGATTATCGGTGCATGTATGTTTATAGTCTGAAACTATAAATCGTGTTTTGTGTACTCGGGGCATTAAGTTATTTCCGTCAGATGTGGATTATGCAATGTGTATATGCTTTAAAAGGCATACATCTTTGGTGTGCTATAAACACTTGCTGATTTGTTCTAGATTTACACCCTTCCAGCACTTCTGAGCAAGAAAGAGGAAAGTGAGTTCAGGCCTCTCATCTATCTAATTGTCTTTTAGGTGTACATACTGTACTGTAGGCTGATGTTTATAATATTAAAACTCTCTGTGTCCACAGCATTCCTGAACGAAGCAGGTTTTAATTTTGTGAGGAAGTGTATTGAGTCTGTGGAAGCCAGAGGTGAGTCTTTCTGCATACTTTTTAATTTCAGTTTACTCACTTGTAATTCTCACTGTTGTCTCACATTGTGTCTGAGATTTAGCAGTTTATGACTGTTAATAATTTTAATAAAGGTATCAATATTGTCAATCTTGGCCTTGATTGTACTGGATTGAAAAGAAAATAAGCAGCCAGCCATTAACAGTCATTTACTATTGTTCAATTGTTTGGGTCAAGATTTTTATTTTAATATTATGTTAATTTATTATTATTATTATTATTATTATTATTATTATTATTATTAATTTTTTATTGATACCATTATTTATCACCGGGACAGTAGTGTAAATGCTGCAACAAATAATCTTGATTTCTTTAAAGATATGAACACAACTGTTTTCAACATTGATAAATATATTTTAATGATTTCTGAAGGATCTTTTGACATTTAAGCTTAAGCAATGATTTTTAAAATAGAGCTTTTCTATCTCAGGATTAAATTAAAATGAAAGAAATATCAAAGTAGAAAACTGTTAATATAAATTGTAAAACATATTTCACAATATTGCTGAGTTTACTATATTTTTGATCAAATAAATGCAGCCTAAGTGAAGCATAAGAACCAACTTTTTAAAAAAATATTTTTTTAGTATATGAATTAAATTCATTCATTCATTTTCATTTCGGCTTAGTCCCTTTATTAATCTGGGGTCGCCACAGCGGAATGAACCGCCAACTTATCCAGCATATGTTTTACGCAGCGGATGCCCTTCCAGCTGCAACCCATCTCTGGGAAACATCCACACACACCCACTCACACTTATACACTACAGACAATTTAGACCACCCAATTAACCTGTACCGCATGTCTTTGGACTTGTGGGGGAAACCGGAGCACCCGGAGGAAACCCACACCAACACGGGGAGAACATGCAAACTCCACACAGAAACGCCAACTGACCCAGCCGAGGCTCGAACCAGCGACCTTCTTGCTGTGAGGCGAACGTGCTATCCACTGCGCCACCGTGAGGCCTATAAATTAAATTAATTAAATTAAATGTTGTGTGGTTTCATTGCTTTAACTATAAGGGTAAATTCATTGCTGGAATTTGTTAAAAGATTTACTTATTGAACAACTTTTTTTGGTTAACAGAAAATATTTAGACTTTTTAAATTGCAATTAATTGTTTATAATACAAAGAATACAATACAATACAATATAATACAATCCTTTTTATGTCTAGGTATCAACACATTGGGGCTGTACAGAATAGGTGGAGTAAACTCTAAAGTCCAGCGACTGATGACCTCAGTCTTTGGTAAAGTAACCTTCTTCTTTTTATGTAAAAGGCATTAAGCTGGTAGGTGCACAGCTTTGCACATAATTTGTTAGTAAACTTCAAGGATGTGTTCCTACTTATAGTTTGGTTCTCTTGGCTCTTTTGAATTTAGTGTTGTTTAAATTCTGCGTAAAATCAAAATTTACTATGTTTATTTTGCTAGGTTATGTTGCAGTTATTCAGGGGATCAAATTAATTCTTGCAAGTTAATCTACTGAAAAAATGTGTGATGGTAATCTTTAAGCAAAAATTTGCTTCTGTGTTTGGAGTGGTGGTCATTCTCTGTTGATCTCAGTATGACGCTTCTACCACACTATTTTGAACCACACCCCTTTTAACTTTAGTTTGGTATGAGTGAATGATGTACGAAAAGAAAGCCCTGCCCCCTACTCAATATTGCATTTTATATTTATTTTATAAATTTATTTTATAAAATTATTTTATATTTATACAATATTAAAGTACATCAACATACTGAAGTAAAGGTCTCAGCAACTTTCAGTTCAACTTTTGCCTCAGACTAAAAAGCATTTACATAAACACCTTTTTCAATCCACCAAATTTTTCAAAGCACCAAATTAAAGTTTTCAAGAAGAATTCCTCTGTCACACACACACAAACAAAGATGTTCTGCAAATTTCCAATGCCTGTATGAGCAAAATTCTACATCAGCAACAAAAAGAAAAAACTAGTTTTGTTGAGCATCCTGTTCTTATTGTGGTCTCATCTTGTGCCACCATATCCTGCTTTTGGTTTGGTTTTCATGTTTGTTTTTTTATGTTTTAGTTGTACCACAACAAAAAAATGTTAAAAAAACAGACTGAGGTTTATATTTTCAGCACTCTCAACCTTGTACACCAAGGTTAAGATGACACTAATTCACACTAATTTAAATAAACGTACTAAGAAAGGTCGCATTAGCTTCAACCAAACCAAAATTGCCAAGTGTGAACACATCCAAAAAATAGATGTCTGTTAGAAGTACACATTAGTTGCATTTAACGTTGAAGAGATAGCTCACCCGAAAATAAACATTGTCAAATAATTCTATTTTCCAAAATGTTGATGATAGTCATTGAAATCCATAGTATAGACAAATGAATTCAATGGAAGTCAAAGGTTTCTACCAACTGTTTTATAATTTGATAGTCTATTATTGGTTCAGCAGAAGAGAAAAGCTCATACAGTGAACGAGTAATCGATGATGTCATTTTTGGGTGAACCGTCCTTTTTAAAGACTGTTTGAAGTTAAATTCCATTTAAAACAAGTTTGCTTGACCCTTCCAGCGGCCAAAGCTCCTGCAGACTTGGACCTTGATCCAGACACCTGGGATAACAAAACCATCACCAGTGGCTTAAAGAATTACCTCAGGTTTTTAACTGATCTCCATAATCTTTACCTTTTAATATGACACATTATCGTTAAAGAAAGTACTGTAAGTTATTCTGCTTCCTCCAGGTGTCTGGCAGAACCTCTCATGACCTACAGACTCCATAAAGACTTCATCATGGCAGTCAGTGAGTTCTAGCATTGTCTCCGCTCCGCTTACTCCTCATCACATCCATCTGGGTCTTCTTTATTTAATATCTGAATGCTCTTTTTTTATATTTCTAGAATCTGATGATCAGAATTACAGGGTCTGTGCTGTTCATGCGCTCGTTCACAAACTTCCTGACAAGAATAAAGAGATGCTGGATCTTCTGATCAAACATCTACATGTGTATGTAGCTTTACTTAAACATTGATCTAGAAACCTGTTTACACCTGGGATTAAAATGTGTTTTTGTTAATCCTCATATTTGATTTTAATATTAAATAAAATATCTGTTTCATACCTGATTTTCAATAAAATCTTTTAAATCTTTTAAATCTGTTTTCTTTTAAAATACACACTTTGGCAATGTATAAAATACTATAGGAATAAAAAAAAGTTAATCCAATACCAGGTGGACGATTCACTTGTGTTGTTGCAGCACGGTACAACAGGTGTAAATAGTGACCAGTACATTTGTTCATAAGTGCTCTTTAAATTCCACAAGAGTGTGCAAGCTATGGTGTTTGAGGCTGTTTTTGCTGTTTTTGACAGGGTTTCTACACATAGTCAGAAGAATCTGATGACCGTGTCTAACCTGGGTGTTATTTTTGGACCAACACTCATGCGTTCTCAGGAGGAGACGGTCGCTGCCATGATGAACATCAAGTTCCAGAATATTGTGGTGGAGATCCTCATTGAAAACTACGACAAGGTGATTGTTTAAATGTATATTATATAATAGAATGCAAGGAAGAGCAATTTATGAAATATAGGGTTAGTATTGTTTACCTACTGTAGCTGCAAGGTTTACCATTTACAAGGCTTTTAAACAGTACCGATGTTGATATTCTGACCCAGAACTCATTTATGTCACAGGCAAAAACCACTTATAATAATTGTCACAAAAAGATTTACATTTAAATGAATATATATTATATTGCATCATAGTTTCCACAAAAGTATTAAACAACAGTTTTCTACATTTATGAAAGCAACAATTATCATATTAGATTGATTTCTGAATGATCCCGTGACAGAAGACTAGAGAAATGATGCTGACAATTTTGTTTGAAATGACAGTAATAAAATTTATATTACAAATATATAGTAGTAGAAGACAGATCACTTAATTGATAGTAATATTTCATGCTATAATACCGTTTTGGCTGTAATTTTGAGCAGTCTTAGTGAAGAGAAAGAAATTAAACCTCACCATGCCCAAACCTTTTAATGTTCGTGTATATTCTGCAACAACCAGATAATCAAA
Organism: Danio choprae; assembly: GCA_903798125.1. Lineage (NCBI taxonomy): Eukaryota > Metazoa > Chordata > Actinopteri > Cypriniformes > Danionidae > Danio > Danio choprae. The sequence goes on from CAIGQW010000287.1 coordinate 275,989, forward strand.
AGATTTTTTGTTTGTTTGTCTCCAATTATTATTGTTCATTCATTGCATATGTTCTTTGATTGGATCAAAACGCTCATATTATCTTTTTTTCTTATTAGATATTTCATCAAGCTCCAGACCCTAACGTCCCCCTGCCGCATCCTCAGTCTCACTCTCAGTCTCGTGGCGGTGCCCGACGCAGCAAAGCCATCTGTCTGTCGTCCGGCTCCCGCAAATCCAGAGGCCTGTACCCTCCTGCCCTGTGCCTGGCTGATGCTGACAGTGAGTGTTCACTAAACCACACACACATGCATCTGAGGTCAGGCATCACAGTTTCTGTATCCAAGCACTCTTATCAGAAACTAAAGTTAACCAACAATAGTGCTATATATGTTCACAGTGTGCTGTATTACTAATCTCAGGAAGTCAGACAGTGATTCGTCTTTTATAAATCATTAAAATATTGATGTCTGAGATGTGATTGATGTCTGAGACTGTAGTAAACACTATGATTTTATCAAAAAAATGGCTTTAACACTACAGGTACAGTGCATCCTGAAAGTATTCATAGCGCTTCACTTTTTCCACATTTTTTTGTTACAGCCTTATTCCAAAATGGATTAAATTCATTTATTTCCTCAAAATTCTACACACAATACCCCATAATGACAATGTGAAAAAAGATTTGTTGCAAATTTACTAAAAATAAAAAACCTGAAAAATCACATCTGCATAAGTATTCACTGCCTTTGCCGTGAAGCTCTTAATTGAGCTCAGGTACATTCTGTTTCCACTGATCATTCTTGAGATGTTTCTGCAGCATAATTGGAGTTGACCTGTGGTAAATTCAGTTGATTGGACATGATTTGAAAAGGCATACACCTGTCTATATAAGGTCCCAGGTTTGACAGTGCATGTCAAAGCACAAACCAAGCATGAAGACAAAGGAATTGTCTGTAGACCTCCGAGACAGGATTGTCTCGAGGCACAAGGCTGGGGAAGGTTACAGAAATTTCTGCTGCTCTGAAAGTTTCAATGAGCACAGTGGCCTCCATCATCCGTAAGTGGAAGATGTTTGCAACCACCAGGACTCTTCCTCTTCCTGGCCATCTAAGCTGAGTGATCGGGGGAGAAGGGCCTTAGTCAGGATAGAGGGAAAGATGAATGCAGCAATGTACAGAGCCATCCTGAATGAAAACCTGCTTCAGAGTGCTCTTGACCTCAGACTGGGGCGACGGTTCATCTTCCAGCAGGACAATGACCCAAAGCACACCGCCAAAATATCAATGGAGTGGCTTCACAACAACTCTGTGAATGTCCTTGAGTGGCCCAGCCAGAGCCCAGACCTAAATTCTATTGAATATCTAAGTCTCATAAATCGACTTTCCCTCGATATTCAAATTTTTTGGCACATACCTGTAGACAGGTGGTCAAAAAATACTATTTTTTGTTTTTAAATGTACATCACAGATATTAAATACAATATGCAAATCTCTTAGTCATTGACTTGTACTAAAATATTGTTGTTTACAACCCCCTCTTGTTAAAAATTGTCCTGGTAAAACCAGTTAAAAAAGCAGAGCATTTATGGCTATAAGCGCCAACAGGTCAGATTTATTAATTTGATTTCTTAGCTTTCCAACAAATTTTTCCCACCACTAATGTTTTAGCATTCAATGTTGCTTGACAACATTTTTCACCCACTGAAACTGCTGAAACTCAACCATTTTAGTCACAGTAGATAAAAGGAAGTAATTTAATGATGCCAAACAGGTTTCAGGGCAATAAATGCCATGAGTGATGGCGAGTCTGATTGATGGTTATATGGCATCATGGTTTAGTGTTGTTTCCTGAGTCGAGGCAGGATCACAGTTGATGACTAAAAAGAATAATTTCATGACAGTGTCATAAAAAAGTGACGTATTATGTTTTTAAATATAGCAAAAGAAGTCATGTGCATGGGTAAATTTTACTCACTGGCAGTTTTAGGTATACAACGCTTCAAGTGTATCTGTGTAATATGATTAAACAGCGGTCTTAAACGGTTACTGAAATAGTTTTCTCAATTTCAGATAAGTAGAGACTTCCAGAAACAATATCCATACAGTACAACATAGCTGGATTATATCTGTCAGTTTAACCCTTTCTCTCTGTCAGGCGACACGTTCAGCAGCAGTCCGAGCAGCACCCCTATGGGCAGCATGGAGTCTCTCTCATCCCACTCTTCAGAGCAGAACAGCTGCTCCAAAACGGGCTCTCCATCTCGGAACAAACACAAGGCCTCGGGGAGTCTGTGCTGGACCACTCCATCTCCCTCCTCCAATGGGCCAAAAAGCCCCGCTTGCACCACCAGCCCTGATTCCAGCTCTAAAGAGGACGCCAACAAGACGGATGGAGAATGGGAAGAAGCTCTGAGTACAAGCCCAGGAGATCGAAGCTCTCCGGCCTCAGAGCTCCTGCACAGGACTCTGGGAGAGACATCGGAGGATCGGCGCAGTCTGTCCTCCTGTTCCTCGCTCACTTCACTGCACATTTCCGAGGGTAAGAAGGAGTACTTTTTGAGTGATGTAGGGGAAAATTTACTTTAAGTTTTAACCCTTTGAATTAAACTATGTAATGCAGCTGTTCAAATCAATTATTTTCCTAAATTTATTTGTTTAATTCATTATTTGATTATTACAGTCAGAAACAACATTCATTTTGGTGCATTATTATGTTTTTGTGCAGTGTAAGATTAAAAAGCAAAGCAACCTCACCTTTAATTGCATGAATATTAAATTAATTTAGCCTGCAAAGCTCAAAAGCAGAACACTGGACAAGAACAAAGGTGTCCGTGGGGTCTTAAAGTCTTAAAATGTCTTAAATTTTCTAAAAACACCATTTTAGGCTTTAAAAAGTCTTAAATTTACTGAAATATGGTGTTGTACGTGTTAAATCATTTGAAACGGGTCTTAATTTTCCGTTGTTTGTCACACATCCAATCACCAACAATACATCTCAAGAAAACCTTCAGAAAAACTCAATTTAAAACTCATAATATAACGGTCTGTTGTGCATACATTTAGAGTTTTTTTAAAGTTTAGATTTATGTAAAAAAAAAAAAAAAAGGAATGTATGCAACTAGGGCGTCTGGTTGTTTGACACTATTTAAGATATGTGGGTAAGAAATAACTCATTAGAATTAGTTTTTTTGATGGGGCATGTAAAAATAAAAAGTGGGGCCATAAAAAATATCGTTAGCGTTTAGCTCTATATAAGTCTGAATTTTCTTTCTTGATGGTCTTAAAGTCTTTAAAAGTCTTAGATTTGACTTAATGACACCTCCAGAAACGTTTTAAACGCTTGCCCATGAAATAAAAGTCTGTTCAAAGTCATTTATGACTTTTTCTTGCACTGGGATGAAATTAGGCAACTTTATTGGGTCAACATTTATTTTATTTCAAGTAAAATGACATCTTAGGAGTAGGGGTTTAACCCCGGCATCCTGGCCAAATTTTCCCACTGGCCTCTGTCCATCATGGCATCCTAACCATCCCCATATCATAATTGGCTTCATCACTCTCCTCTCCACCAATCAGCTGGTGTGTGGTGTGCGGTCTGGCGCAATATGGCTGCCGTCGCGTCATCCAGGTGGATGCTGCACACTGGTGGTGGATGAGGAGATCCCCCTCAATGTGTAAAGCGCTTTGAGTGTCTAGAAAAGCGCTATATAAATGTAAGGAATTATTATTATCTTTTTTTATGAGTTTTATTTTAGCCAACTATAATATAACTGCATCCTAGTATCCCACAAAGCCTTTTGGCCTTGACGCTAAAATGTTTAACAGTTTCTTGCAACATTTGGCTACAAAAACCAGGCTGCATTTAAAACATAACAAAAGAAACAATGTAAAAAAAAAGGGCCTCCCAAGACATACTGACTTTTGTGTTTGTTGTATTTCTCAGGTTTCAGGAGCTGTCATGGCTCCATCCAGAGTCTGGTGTCCCGCAGTCAGAGAGACAGTCTCAAATCTCTCCATCTGCCGGATCTTCCTCCCAAAGACGGCATGAGATTCAGAGACGATTCCTCCGCCAGCAATGGCTACCAGAGACCGGGATCTGTGTAAGCAAGAGCCTTCCTAGAAATCCTCTCTTGTACTGTAAAATTTGTGTGCTACATTGATTCATATATCAAATGTGCCATGTTCTTTTCTTTCCTCCAGTGTGGCCTGCCGAGCAGCAATCTTTGGGTGTCCTGTGATTTCTCAACCTACAACAGGAAGGTAATGAGCCAGACTAAGTGCAATATTAAGTTTTATTTATGATTATTAGTATTATTTCTTATACACGGGTCTAAATGGAATCTGCAGATGTTTTTTAAAGTGTTTGTGCATAACATTCAGAGGCATACAATATCAGAATACTATAATGCATAAAAGACTACTGATAATACAACCATGATGAGATATTATTTATTCCCTGTTATATATTCAGAAGGTTTTTCTAGGGTCAATCTTTTTTCTATTTTTCTTTATATACTAACGTTCCTTGTTTTTGTACGTTCCGGGATTTTTTGTGTGTTTTGCACAACGCTTGTACTGGACTTTCTATAAAGTGCTATTAAACAAACTGAAGACAACAAAGGGTTAACAATCATCTCTAAATATGTTCATCCATGTAACATTTATATCATTAGATATCCAAATAAGCTAAATTCATCATATTACATAACAAAAAAATCATCTGAATCACAATCTTATGATACATTGACTATCATAACACATGAAAATACAGTGTGGTCTAAAACCCTTCATAAGAGGTGATATGTTGAGTTATTTAAAACGTACAGTTAGATTATGTGATATACTCTAATTATTGTGTGTGGAATGTTTCAATGTTTCCTGATATGGCCCAGCAGCGCTGAAAGATAAGTGTGTGTTTGCTGTGGTCAGTGATGTTAGGTGGTTTCCTCAGTGACTGACTCCCCCTGGTGTTTTTTTACAGAGATGCGACAGCCTTGTATTCCTGTCAAGCGGAGCACAGTCATGAGCTGAGTTTCCCCCAGGGGGCGCACTTCTCCAACGGTAAAAAAAAGCCCTCAAAAATAAACATTTGCTCACCATTTAATCACTCAATTGGTTCTAAACGTTTATGACCGTCTTTCTTCTGTTAAACACAAAACAAGATATTCTGAAGAACGCTGAACATCCATAGTAAGTCTTAGTCATAAAATACTATTGAAGTCAATGGCTGCTGCTTTTCAAAATTCTTCGAAATATCTCCTTTGTGCTCAACACAAGAAAAATAACCGAGGTTGGTTGAAGTAAAGGTTGACTGAATTTACTTTGCTGCATAATAAATACATACTGAGAATATAATTGCAAAAAATTTACAAAATACCCCAATTGTAAAACAATTATTCAAAACATATCCAATAAAATTATTTCAAATAATTAAATTGCAATGCACATGAACATGCTGTGTATACATGTACATCAATACATACATACACAACCTATACACATCCACTTTCAAAATTAAAATGCAAAATGCTTTTGTCTTTAAACGTCCACATTATTTTCATTTAATAGAATACCCAAAGGGATGGTGGATCTAGCTTAACATTTTGACCTTGTTTTGTGTAACTTCCAATCACTTTGCTTTCTAAGAAGCAGACCAATTTATCGATGATCATTCTGTGTAATTTCTGCATTTATGTATGACTCAATAATGACTCATTATAATGTCTCCTTTATCTACGGTTGCTAATGTTTAGGCTTTACTTGTATGCAAACACATGTAAGGCGTATATTGTGCAAACATATTTGTTGAATTTAACACTTTTTGTGTATGTCTATGCAGTTTATCCCTCAGTTGAACCTGGTTGGCTTCAAGCTACATATGACGGCAAAACGGGACTCGTCCCAGAGAATTATGTGGAGTATCTCTGACAAGGGTCGGAAAAGTCAAAAACAAAGTCCATGGTATCCATGGTGTTCATTTCAGCACAAAAAGGGACCCTTAATATGTACAGCCTTACTGTATGTAAATAGTGCATAACATTATAACCATATAGTTAACCGCTGCATATGATTTAAGTTAATTCAGGATGTAAATATCACCTTATATGCATTGTAGATTTTTATTACTATACTAGGTACATGCGGACTGAAGACTGTATTGACTGTATTTATGCACACCCCATAATGCGGATGGGTGTGATGTTTTTAAACTGTAGACATGAGCTCATAACACTCTGATCAGTGTTGCGGTACGGCTCTGAAGGAAACTGTGGATTTTTATTATATTTAGAGGGAGAATTATATCTGTACCTTATGCGTTAATTAGCCACCATATTAAGTAGCAGAAGATACTGTATTTCCCAATGAGATGTTTGTGAAAATTTTTGGTAGTGTTTTAGGGACTTTCTTTTCAGTGGCGCTCAAAGATCAGGTATGTTTGGTAGATGCAGGTCATCTTTCATTCCAGTAATCGGTGAGTGTTTTTGGTGAAATCATTTGATACGAGTTGGCAAACAGTTTCAAGGGTTAAAAACCTTTATTGGTACCTCTGAACAGAGTCTCTTTTTTCTGTCCTTAACATTCTTTAATTGACTGACTTTATGAGCCAAAAGTGTCTTATATGCTTCCAAATGTTGTTTGAATTCTACTAAATATACTGTCAGTTTGTGGCGATTGGTAAAAACGGTGTAACAAAAAAAGTGTTATTTGTGAATTCTTTAGCTTGTACTGAGTATGTATAATATAGTGGATTTTGTAATGAAGTACAATCAAGAAATGAGAAAATACTTCGGACAGTGTTCAATTTTGTAGTTTTTCAGTTGTAATTTGTTATAGTTTGTGCTCAAAATCAGTTTCAAGTATAGTTCTGCTGTATTTTATTTTACACTGGTTTAACATTTCTGTATGTTAATAATGTCATTCACAGATTAACTTAATGTTTCATGAAGCATTTTAACTATTAAAATGTCATTGTTTATTTACTGAAACGTTGGTTGGGTTCCTTTTCTTTGGTTTCTAGCTTGATTTTATCTGCTTAGCATTGCCTTTACCACCTCCGGTATTGGATTTACAGGGGTTGGACAATGAAACTGAAACACTGGTCAATTTAGTGTTGGAGGTTTCATGGCTAAATTTGAATCTTCATTGATTGCACAATCCACCAGTAAGTGCCGAGTGTGAAGGTTTAATAGCAGTTTTGATTAAAATATTGCAATGCACACAGCATGATGGGTGACACATCAGAGTTCAAAAGAGGACAAATTGTTGGTGTGCGCATCTGTGACCAAGACAGCAAGTCTTTGTGATGTATCAAGAGCCACGCTATCCGGGATAATGTCAGCTTACCACCAAGAAGGACAAACCACATCAAACAGGAGTAACTGTGGACGCAAGAGGAAGCTGCCTGAAAGGGATGTAAGGGTGTCAACCCAGATTGCATGTTGGAAGTTTAAATAGTGTATAGTGCATTCACTCCAGAAGTTAAAAAAAAAGAAAAGAAAAAAAAGTGCACTTTGCATTTATGACCACATTATGACACACGTTGGGTTATCTAGCTTGAATTCTCTCACGTGTTGTAACGGAACTTCCCCTGTGGTATTATACATGTGTCAGAGATTTCGTTCTTTGTACTATGTGCTGATCGCTGACATTATCATCTTCCCATGCATCTTTAGTGTCTATATTACCGAAAGAGATTTCCCAAACTGATGTACAATAACAGGTCATGACATTACAACAGAAGGTCATAATAACCCTTTAAGTGTAACAACATATTATCTTTTAGAATCTTCCCAGGATTGAGACACAAGTTTTGCATTTTATTTAGACTGGGACAGGCTCTATCAAAAGTGTTGGGTTTGTTTTGCCAGCTCAGCAGCATGTGTTATTGGGCAGCCGAATGAAACAAAGCTCTCCTTTGACTCTGGAAGAGCTCTGCATTGTTCTGTAGTTTTCCGTTCTCTCCAGAGCGTTTCCTGATTTTGAGCACAGAGTTTTAAATCTGCATGCCGTAAATATTCCTCACAAGCTCAGCTTTACCATGACCTTTTAAACAGAACTTCTCATGTTACACAAAAGAAGAATACACAAAGTGGTGGATTAAGAGTCACTGAGGAGGAAATAAATGACGCAATATAGTTTTGGTACTGAGGGAATTTTTGCTTATATATATAACAAATCTTATCACATTAGTCACTGAAAGTCATCTGGAGCAAAAGATAATCGTTTTTCCAAGAAAGTGTCCTGTTGAATTTTTTCAGATAAAAAAAAAACTTACGACTTTCATACATTTTTTACAATGATTTAGGTAACAAACACAAAAAATGCCATTCAGTGTAACAATAATGTTTACATACTTACATAAATATATCTACCACACACCAATGACTATTGGAACAATATTTCACCCATATTTCGAGATTTTATTATAATAAGTTATTTGAAACATTAAAGCAGACACTTTACTTGCACACATAATGCGTTACTGTACATAAAGTCATTTGTTGCAGACACCTTAAGTTTGAACCACATGAAATGTTAATTTAGTAAAAAAAGAATGAGCGTATAATTACATTTATAATAAGGATAAAATCAAATCAAATATGTAATATTTCCACAAATATATTTTACAGTTATCATTTTTATTTGTTTTTATTATTCTGCTGTGAATTCCATTCATTTGGTAACTGACATTTTAATATGTGAATTAGATTAGATTTTAACGGTACCTACTGCCAGAAATTCATCCCAAGAGTTAACTGCATTATAGAAATAACCTTTGTTTAATAATGTATCACCATTTCACAGTCGTGAAAGCTTAATAGTTGGTTCTGTTAAACCAGCAGGCCAAGGCAGAGAATCATGTGAAACCACATAGTCTTTGTGCAAAATATCTTGCTTGATGAATAGTTGATTCTATGCCTCTGTAAAATAAAATACAAAACCCAGCTGTCTGACTTCCTCAGTGAGACTTCATAACCAAGCAGTCCTGAGAGAGGTTTTTTTCAAGTGTCCTGACTAGCTTCGCCAGCTCCTCCATGTTGTGTGACTTTTCCTCCAGCAGTTCATAGCGAAGGCTTGAAATGTCCTGTTTGATCTCCTTCAGTTCACCTGCAACAAGTATTGTGAAATATTTACATTTTGTTGCCGTATATTCCACTTGGGAAATTTCCCCCAAGAAATCTATTGCTGCTGGTCCTCTTTGGGATTTTTATTCAGTGGGATACATAAATAGGAACAATATATTTTATATCGCTCTATTAATAGCTATCTATTAATGTCTGTTAATAAAGAACGTGTAAAATTTGTGAATTATTCCTTAAATTCAGACACTCACCCTCATTGACTTCATCACATTCCTTGTCATTTTGAGCCTTGATGATATATCGCTTCACAAGACGCTTCATAATTTTCTGTACAGATTAAAAACTGACTTCAAATTCTAATGCAAAACAGGAAACACGAACCATATTCACATCTATTATAAATAATCAGTGTAGCAAATAAAAAGTGAAGTGAACATGCCTGATATCGACTGAAACGTGGAAGAATCTTGCCCTGGCATGTTTTGCTCTGTCCCAACTGAATTGTGAACGAAGGATCCAACAAATCACAAGACATACATGAATGGGTTAGTTTATTGTCATTATTTACATTAAAGTCCACATGAACTGGAAGCTGCAACCGTTTTTTTTTTTTTTTAATCTATTGTGAAGCAGTTCTTAGAGTAACAGAATATTAAATGAGAAAACAGTGGGCGTGGCTTATTTTTTCTACTGTGAGCTGATTGGATGTAGTAAAGTAGGCATTTCATTCAGAAACATCGAGAAATAGGTTTTGGTTTTGTTAGGTTGTAAAATTATTGCAACCTAACACACACCTCCTCCTCACCATTTCTGTTTGTTGTCAAAACTGACAGTTGGGGGGCGTGGTTAAGTACGTTAACCACGCCCAATGCCTAAGACACACATAATCTGAGAATTGAACTGAAAAATAACAGGAAGTGATGTTCACCACAAAACTACCAATGTGAGATAACAAGTTAGGTTTAAATTCATTTGTACTTTGAAGGTTTGTGACATTTACCATCACTGAGCAAAACTGTGGGTGATTTGCAGTTAACTGTTTCACTCATTTTGAAATGGGTCTACCACATTTCCTGCATTGACTCATGTGTGAGCTGTACTTCATACATACATTCATACATATATATGCAGGCTATTGACATGATTAGACAATACAGATCTTTTATATCTGTAGTTTTGCTAATTCGATCACAACTAATACTTACAACAACTTGATTTTCATTTGAAAAAGCCATCAAGTGGACAACACTAAATGCAGGTGCATGAGTCTAGTCATAAGTAATAATTGAGCTTTTACACAGTCAACAACTTGCAGAGGTAATCGAAAATGGGATTGTTATGGTGTTTGTTGTGGGAAATGGCACTAAGACAAGCTATTTATACTTTGTTTTAAAAGTGATTTCTGTGTGTGCTTCATACATCTCTGATCATCCACTATGGATTTTTAGCTTCAATTTGGCTAATGTGACCATACCTTAATGCAAAAGAGGAGTGGATTTGCCTCACCTCACTGAGTTCAGATCCCTTCATAATGGCTTTTTGCCTGACAGAAAGCTCTCGCAGGAGACCCTTGACCCCCATAACCAGACTAAGAACTGATTTGGGACTGGGAATCAAGTTAAAAGGCACAGGGAGAGTCCTGCCCTCCTCGAAGTAGGTGAACCAGAGCTTGGCACGGGCAAACTTCCACTCCACATCTGCATCATCCTGGAAAATGATAGAAAATGCTGATACTTTGAATTCATGAAGCAACATCTTAATCAGTAAAAAGATGTAGAGGACAGAAAATAGTTTGATTGAATTCAAAACTAGCTAAGCAGTGAAACTAATTATCCCATCTTGAAGAGATAAGGTTGTTTTCTTGTAGTCTGCAAAAAACAATACAATGGGGTGCTTTATCAGCACAAAGATTTGCTAATCTGTCAAGATTTATAATTTCAGCAGCTCTCGCAGAGAAATATGAAGAAATGAAACAGAGAAGTACCTCAATCTCCTGAAATGAGTTGTTGATCATGGCAATGAGCATGTTGAGTAGAACGATGACCACTGTGACATTGTAAACTCCATAGAGAACGTATCCAATGTTCTCGATGAACTTGTGTCCATTGTTCACCACTACTGATTTGACCTCAGAAAGGCCAAATATTGCCCAAAACAATGTTTTGAAGCTTTCTTCCACACTGCAGAGATAGAGAGAAAAGATGTGTATTTCAGCTGAGCTTTTCTTTTTCTCATAAGTGGTGTGTAAGAAGTCATATGTATACTCACCTACTGTTTTCAAAATACCGTAAATTTGTATATACTGCTTGGCCGGCATACTGTATTTTAAATACTATAGTAGTTTAAATATAGTAGGGTGTTATGTGTTGTTACATTGTGTTTGGGTTATATTATATAAGTTCTGAGAGAAATGGCTGTATTCTGCTTGTATTCTTCCTATTTAAGAATTTACAACTAAAATGCAATACCAATAAGATTATCTGTTGTATTTGTTGCGTATCATGTCACATTTTTAAGTAAAGCCACATACTTTATTTAACTTTTGGCACATATTTCTGCCTCATAATTTTCTCTTTCAACCAAAAACCCAGCAAAAACATTTCTAGCTAAATTTGTTAAAATCATGTTCTGTAGTTTGAGATTTGGCACTGAGGTCTACCCTGTTTCACCAAGGTCCACTCACTTAAAAATCTATGCCCTTGCCACTGTGGACACTTCGAATAGATCATAATTTCAACTCACGTTGTGAAAGCTTCATTCTGTTTTGCACCCCGATAATATGAGTAGAGGTTGAACATTCCAATCATGAAGGCCAGAAAGACTAGGATGAAGATAACCATAAACTTGAAGATGTCCTTCACAGTTCGTCCCAAAGATATCTGCAGTGGTCCGAAACTTTCATTTGCTGGCAGAATATAGGCAATTCGAGAAAAACTCAGCACCACTGCAATGGCATACAAGCCCTCTGAGACTAACTGAGGATCTGATGGGAGCCAGTCAATCCGAGCTGGAACAAAAATTAAAAATAATAATTTTGTTTCCTTGTTGATTTGGAGTGTGATTTGTGACTTGTCAGGACATTCACTCACCCCGCTGGAAGTATCCCACCTCAAAAGGTAATATTACATTGGTTAGATCTGTGTAATGCTCATCAACATAGCGCTGTGCTGAACTTGCATGCCAGAAAGCCATTATCCTTGAGATGAAGGATGCCACAAAAATGGCCAACATTCCAAAGTCTAGCAAGTTCCAAGGCTCAAGCAGATATTCTCTTGGTCCTTGGGACCAGATCTCCTTGCACTCTGCCCAAATCATCCCTGAGAGATTGACATGAAAACAGAGAAATTAAGGTTGCATCAAGATTTGTCCTAGGACATGCAAATGAACTGCACATTTTGTTCTGTAAATACAGATTGTAGTAAAGTAGTAACCTTTGACAAGTAAGAAACAAACCTATGACCCAGGAAATGATGAGCATTTCCATCCACGTAAAGGGAGTTGTTTTCATACGAAACAGCTGCGTCGGATAGTCATGAATGGTCATATTTGGAAAAAGCTTTGTCCCATCAAAGCGGTCGGCAGCGTTCATGACCAAAAGGCCAAGGAAAATAGTGAAGGAGGCCGCGTGTGCCACAAACTTAAGGAAAGGGCCACGCATGATCTTTCCCATCTGTTGGAAACAGCATTTTATACTGATTGTGGTGTGATTAACAAAATACTGCATTCTTCTATTGTGTATTCGTGCATTATCAGCCTGATATGTTTATCAACATTATTAAGACTCATATGATACGGTGGATATTTTGAGCACTGCTATAATTTACAACCTTGGGAACAGTCTAACTGAGCAAAGACTTCAGTGGATGATTGATGTTAAGGTCATTGCTTGATTCTTTAGCCTTGTATTGCGCGTTTGTTATGAAATATATCTGTTTTTTTGTACAAGTGTTACAAAGTAAACTGCATACATACCTTGCTGCATGGTGCCACCCAATACACCATTGCTAGAAAAGGAAGTCCCATAGCAACACCTAAAACTACTAGGAACTTAATAGCTGTGGTTTGCTGCCTGAGTCCAGGTAAATGTTCATACCATATTGACAAGAGCTGTTGTTGACAGTTAGGATGGGCCACAAACTGTTTGGGACAAATACATTAACATGAGTGTATTAAAACAGAATTAGTACGCAGGTTGTGAGATTTCTGTTTAGATTTACCTTTTTAAGTTCATACTTTATTGCCAGTTTTAAGCGAATAAGGCTCGGTCGGCCAGGTATTTCTAAAGTGTCGTCCTCCTCTCCATTCAAAATGGCTTCCACTTCCTCAGTGCTCCGACACAGGTCCAGAAGACCCACCACAAAGTCTTTGCATTGCATAGAAAGTTTCCTGTATTCATTCTGAAGAAGACAGCCATTACAAAGAAAATACAATCTGTTAATGGAACTGTTTTTAGATGGTATACAAAAAATAGGAATGCTGATGAATGTACTGGCCATCGTTGACAATAAAATGATAAACAAAAGTTCAACCATAACTTCTATATGCCAAGATTGGTGGGGGGGGGGGTTATACGTCCCCCTCATATTTAGAGACAGGTCATTTAAAAACAGGTGATTAATAATTATATGAACGTAAATTTTTGGATTAAATTATTATCGTAAATTATTTCGCCCCTCCCACTTTTAAAATGTCAGCTACGCCCCTGGTTGTTACAAACCTCCCTGCAACATTGTGGAAGGGTTAGTTGCCAAACCTATAGAGAGCGTTCTTATGTGGTTCCCACACATTAGGGATATGTTCTGTGTTTGCTGAAGATGAGCAAGTAATCACGAGAGTTTCATATTGAGTGAACTGTCTCTTAAAACTTTTGTCTGTCAAAGTGAGTGCTTGCTTGTATACCTTAAACTCCTTTTCAATATTGGCCAAGGATGCGAGCTCATTGCTGAGCTCCAGAGCCGCCAGCACTGGATCCTCATTGGACAGAGAGAGGTAAGCCGGACTGGCCAATCCTCTGTAAGCATTGATCCTCGAGCGGGAGTGACAGAAGGAATCGTACTTTTGATGATAATTACATGTGTCACAGGCACAGAAGTAGTCATGAGGCTGCTCAATGCGCGCACCCTTTCCCAAAAGTATGTGCACGATCTCGTACTCGTGACAGTGAGATGCTAGAATGATTGGAGTGACGTCATGAGAAAACCGCGTGCCATCTTCGTCATAGGCGAAGAAGTCATCGTGCATCGGGGCCTGGCTGGGGCTCGCGGTGAGTCTCCTGGAGTCCGCGAAAGCTTTGTGGCTTAAAATGGCTTCCACAATCCTGGTGTAACCTTTGCTGATGGCCAACAAAAGAGCATCCCCGATACGCGACAGGTTGTCTTTTTTTAACAAGAGCTCTGTCACCTCCAGGTGCTCGTTGGCCACCGCGAGCTGCAGTGCATTTTGGCCCATGTAGTCCACACAGTTGACGTCCAGCTCCGGCAGCTCCTCCAGCATCCTGCGCACCACCGGGATGTTCCCATACTCGGCAGCGTCGAGGAAGCGCTCTTCCAGCGGGGTCAGGCTGTTTGGGTGGGCGTTGAACATGTAAGCCGCTCCTCGCACTGCCTGCCTGCGGCTCTTGGGTAGCGCCTGACGGGCCACATTCTCACTGCGATTAAAAACACATGAGCACATGTGCTTTTGGCCACCGTTTGCTTAAAGATTTTAGACTCCGATAATTTATCGAAAATAAATACATCTCATTCATTCATTCATTTTCATTTCGGCTTAGTACCTTTATTAATCTGGGGTCGCCACAGCGGAATGAACCGCCAACTTATCCAGCATATGTTTTACGCAGCGGATGCCCTTCCAGCTGCAACCCATCACTGGGAGACATCCACACACACACACACTACGGACAATTTTAGCCTACCCAATTCACCTATAGCGCATGTCTTTGGACTTGTGGGGGAAACCGGAGCACCCGGAGGAAACCCACACCAACACGGGGAGAACACGCAAACTCCACACAGAAATGCCAACTGACCCAGCCAAGGCTCGAACCAGCGACCTTCTTGCTGTGAGGCGAACGTGCTACCCACTGCGCCACCGTGCGGCCCCTAAATATATCTCTTATTATTTAATTTTATTAAAAAATATATATTTAAATATTATATAATGGCTATATTGTTTTACATCTAAAAAAATATTGGCAGAAATATGAAAGTATTACATGTATTAATTATATTAAAATATCCAATGATATATTATCATGTTATAGATAAAAATATAACAAAACTTTTTATGTATTTATGGCCATTTTACTCCAATTTTTAACTAATAATTATAAATTAACTATTCATTCATTCATTTTCTTTTCGGCTTAGTCCCTTTATTAATCTGGGTCGCCACAGCGGAATGAACCACCAACTTATCCAGCATATGTTTTACGCAGCGGATGCCCTTCCAGCTGCAACCCATCACTGGGAAACATTCATACACACTCATTCAATTTAGCTTACCCAATTCACCTATACTGCATGTCTTTGGACTTCTGGGGGAAACCGGAGCACCCGGAGGAAACCCACGTCAACACGGGGAGAACATGCAAACTCCACACAGAAATGCCAACTGACCCAGCCGAGGCTCGAACCAGCGACCTTCTTGCTGTGAGGGGATCGTGCTACACACTGCGCCACCGTGAGGCCCTAAATTAACTATTACTGTATAAAATATTAGTTTTAATTATTTACTGAAAATCTACATAGTGAAATATTACTATATTAACTATTATATTCTATGGTATTACATTATAGGATCATACATCATAATTATGGTATATGTAGTCTGCATTATATCATTATATATGCATTACGTAATTATTATCTAAAAAATAAAGAAAATGGCTGCTATTTACAGCAGTTCACTTAATTTAATAATTTCAAACATTGCCATTTAGTTGGATTAAACAACTAAAACGAGTTATTTGCACACATTAATCCCAATGACTTATGCATGATAAGCTTCTAAACAGACATTGCTGGTTTCTAATGAGCTGTAAAACACAGACATTTTAATGAGCAAATCAATTCACAAATATTCATCGAACTCTGAGTGACAGTTTGAGGTCAAGGCATTGAACTTCAGATCATCTCATAAAGTGCTGTGAACTAAACACACAGTACACACAGAACCTCGAGCAACTCACCCATGGTAGTTTCCATAACTGCCATAACAGTCCTCGCCAAAGTGTTCGTTCATCAGTAGATTGTCTTTACTTCTGTTCCTCTTTTCGATCGAGTGATACTTTGATTGATTTTTATCCTCAAGAACAGGTCTTCTTTGATTCATCCTTTCAGCTGAGGCCGTTCACGTTCGAAATGTGAATCCGCCAAAGCTTAACACGTCCTGTTATCCAAACATCCAGCTGTGAGTGATTGAGTGCGTGCTACACACTGGCAAGTCACCATCTTCTATGATGCTTTGTTATGTTCCCGTTTAAGTCTTGAGATTGTGCAGAGCACAGAGGAATTCTGGCTGTTCTTTTCCACTCATTGCCTATAAATGAGGAATATAACAATCTTCATGCTCACAAAAGCTAAAAATCTGTCGTTTGTTTCCATGCTCACTTCACTTGTTCAAACTGCTAAGACGCTGAAAACATTTAGTCCTCATTTCAGCATCAGACAGATAAAGCAATTCATTAATACTTTTGATTAGTAACATGTTCACCAGGATGATTTCAAGTCTCTCACCTTTCAAAACAAGTCTTTCACTGGATATCCCGCTTTTTATATTAGGAACGTTGATTAAAATCTGCTTCCAGAAATTAAAAGCCAAGTCCCGGAGTGCAGATGTAGAATCCCTTTGGGTGTATTTCAGCATTCCTAATAAACCTCTACATCCTGTTGTTCACTGCAATCGTCCAGCTTTCTGTAAACTGTGGGAAACAGCTTCAATGAAATGCCACACTGACCAATCGTCATGTACATTGAGCGGCGACATCACACTTTTGATTCTCATTTATTTTGCCTCTCTCTGGCATTCTTGCTCTCACAGTTTCACAGTGTGTGTGTGTGTGTGTGTGTGTGTGTGTGTGTGTGTGTGTGTGTG
>CAIGQW010000287.1:314594-350987 GCA_903798125.1 Danio choprae
CTCTCTCTCTCTCTCTCTCTCTCTCTCTCTCTAAAAAAAACCCGGCAAACATAAGATTAAATCTTTCTGGGGCATTTTCTTTAAAAAAAAAAAAAATATTAATAAAATTGAAATATATTAATTTTCCTGTTATACTCAGATTTTAACCGTTGTATATAAAGGTTATATAAAATCACTTCCTCTGTATGTTCTCCATGTTATGGGGTTTCCCTTTATAATTTGCATCCCGTACATGAATTCCAGTTCATTGCCATTAATATTTATATCAATAATTTGTGTCTTGTTGTTTTAGTTGAAATCAAGCTATGGAGAGTTGCAATGACCTACTTCACCCACAATAAAATACAACAAATGTATGCGTTTACATATAAAAACAAGTTAAAGAATGACATGTGACGTCATTTCCGTGTTACCCACCTTACTGGATCGAACAGAAGAAAGGACATTTTGTGCTGTTGAACAAAATGCGTTTTTGTTCTTAGCATAGGTGAGTCGATCGTTTTGTAACCATTCTGCTGTCTGCGCGCAGAAGGCACGGTTTAATCGCAGTTGCGGGATTGTAGGTCTTGCTTTTTGACATCTAACGTTAAACAGAATAACCCGCTGTCTGATGCAACACCCAAAGTCCGGTAGAAAATGGCAGTGCTTCTACTGTATGTTGACTGCGAAATAGGGGATTTTACCAGCTGTTTCCACTCATTGTACAAACTCGTGGTCTGCATGCAGACGGAATGACTCATCGAGGAGTTTGTTTATTACAAATTTAGATTTTTGATATAAAATACCTGAACAAAGGCTGTAAATTTATGCCTCATTTGAATCATCGTCATCATCTTTTAGCGGAAATGCTTCACGTTGTTGTTGTTTTAGTTTTTTGCATTATCCATAGAATATTGATTTGTTTTTTTAAGTTTTGCTATGCCATGTTTTATTGTTGTAAATAACTTTGGTCAACTTCGGTTGTAGTAAGGTGCTATATAAATAAAGGTTGAAGTATAAAGAAAAGAGCTCAGTGTTTTTGAATGTTATCTGGCTTCCGGGATTGAAATTGCATAGGAAAATCTACGTGTACATTAATTCGTTGAAGGAACGAGGAAGTGAGACCTACAGGAGGAAAAAAGACTGAAAAGGTTTAAACCTAAAGTTACAAAGATAATGAGAAGCCACCAGTGTATTCTAAACCTGATTTTTAAACACATTTTTTTCAATTATGACTAATAATGTCATTGGTGTAGATTTAATAATTTTTTACAAAAAAAAGTTCACCTAAACGATTTGAGAATAAATCTCAGCCTCGTCGAAATCCAAATTGATAATTATTATGGAAATATTGTAGTGTTTATTGTAAATGATTTATCAATGCACATATTTTTTTTTTACCCTTGTAATTTTTAATAATAATAATAAAAACAACTACTGCAGATCATAACATGATGACATGTGATAATCTCTCCCTTGCAGCAAACCACTAATCAGAAAGTAAAAACAAAAACAAAGCTCTAATCTAAATGCATTTATTCAAAGTGAATTCTGCCCTTGTTTAGTTTAAAAATACATTTTTCAACAGGGAAAATGGTTGTGAAATCTACTTCATGAAAGTATTTAATGTATTATATTTTCAATAATGATTTGCGGTCTCTTGTTGACTGAAGTTTAACTCTTTCCTACATGTTGAGAAAAACATGACATCAATTTAGGTGTGTAGTGAACATTACTCCCTTTGTTACTTTCAGATTCCTGCATCGTAGGAGAAGGAAACACGCACCTCCCACGTCCCACGTGTGCTGTTTGTTCAAGATTTAATAAAAAAATTTTTAATAAGATCATGTATTCTGCCATGGACGACTAGACACTATTCAGGGAATGTCCAGCAGAGAGAAAGATTTGAATGAATACACCCTGTGGTCACATTTTTGTTTGTATGTTCAATTTCTTATTAATATGTTGCATTTCAAAGAAGTCACTCTTTCACTTTTAAAAATGTGTTTTGGTTTGTGTAATAGTGGTGTATTCCTCAGCGATAAAGGTTGAGTTTCCATGATCCTCTAAAGGTTATCCTCATCTAACCCAGTTGTTGTTAGCTGTGGCTTACATTGTACATCACATTCTGTTCAAGTTTAGTTCAGGGCACATGTCACCAGTTCTGTGATGAAACCTAGTTTACACAACCTTTGAAAACATTACATTACAACATCATTACAACACGCCTGGATTACAAAAAGGAATAATTTTTTTCATAAGTGTTTTCAAAGGTTGTGTAATCCAGTTTGTCTTACTCATTTTAAACATCACACACACAGGGTATGACAATCAAGCCTTTCTCTCTGCTGGCTATCCCCTTCCCCATTTCTTTTCTCAAATGGAAATATTACAAAACAGTGCTTTCTTACGAGGTTTGTGTCGTACTAGTGGTCCTGCGGATTTACAGTATGATAATTCCTCTGAGCTCTTTCGTATATCAACATATGCCAAGTTCCCCACCACCGCAGTGGTGACGGAAAGAAGTCTTGCGCGAGCTGGCTTTTATTACACTGGACTGGGCGATCGTGTCCAGTGTTTCCGCTGCAATGTGACTGTTGACAACTGGCAGTCTGGTGACTGTCCCGCAGAGCGCCACAAACAGTTATCCCCCAACTGCAGCTTTATCCAGAGTTTACCTGCCACCGCAAATCTCCTGTCCTCCTCTCACTCTGCCTTTTCCCCACTTCGCAATGTAGCTGTTCTGCAGCTATCCGCCCCTGCAGCCCTATCAACTACTGCCCCGCCATCTTCTGGACAAACAGATGAGCAAGTGGGTTACTTAAACATGGGATTCACCAACCTGGCTCCCTCTAGTCCCATTTCATCTCGTGGAGTGGAGGATATGTCCCACCAACGGCCGTCGGCTTGTCACAATCCTGGTATGCGACGGGAACAGGAACGCCTTGACACTTTTCAGAATTGGACTCTTGCTACAGTTACTCCAGCCGAGCTTGCCAAAGCTGGTTTGTACTACCTTGGCCAGGGTGACAGGGTGGCATGCTTCAGTTGTGGTGGCCAGCTTAGCAGTTGGGAACCAGGAGATCGAGCAGTATCTGAGCATCAGAGACATTACCCCAACTGCCGATTCGTACGAGGTGATCGTGCTGACAACATCCCATTATCTGGTGGCGGTCTTTCAAATGTTTCTAACTCGGCGATGCAACAGTGTGAAGAAAGGCTACTCACGTTTGTCAACTGGCCTTCCAGAATACCCGTTCGGCCAGATCAGTTGGCTAAAGCTGGTTTTTACTATGTTGGTAAGGGCTTCAGACACATCAGGTTACTCTAAAGTCTAAAGATTGTGTGTGCTCATGATTATTCAATTCTGTTTGTTTCGGTAGGTCGAAATGATGATGTAAAGTGCTTTTGTTGTGATGGTGGACTCAGATGTTGGGAGTCTGGTGATGATCCATGGGTTGAACATGCCAAGTGGTTTCCAAGGTAATTAAGAGGGGCTTTTGGAGTCATTTTATTTTTATATGATGACATGAACATGCATTTATTTTCTACTAGATGTGAGTACCTGTTGCAAGAAAAGGGACAAGAATTTGTTCACCAGATTCAAGCAAGATTTCCGAGACTATTTGAACAGGTATGTTAAAAATAGGAATGCACTGAAATAACATTTTTGACAGATACAGATAACCCTTTAGATTTGGAGGCTGATATATTAGCCGAATAAATAATATACAATCCTTTATGACTGCAAAAACTAAAGGCAATTAATAGAGTAAACAGCTGACTTTAACTTAAGAAAAGTTTGAACTGATCTCTGAACTTGTGTTCTATGGCCAAAATATACTGCCTGAAATTAAAATCATAAAATAGCAACTGAGTCACTGAACATTTCACAAAACCAAAATACCAGTAAAATAATAAAACAGCAAGAGTGTGAAGTGGTTAAACCTTTGGATATAATCATAATTTATCAGTTTGAATATATATTGGCCTAATTTAGTTATCCGACCAATAATGACAAAATTAAAAATAGCATTTATTAGCCAATAATGATATGGCCACTGATACATTGTTTGTCCCTAATTAAAAACATTGTTGTCAATTGTTATTAAAACACTGTGATCGACATCTCACCAGTTTTACCTGTCTTACAGCTCTTAACCAATGGAGACAGCAACTCTAGAGAATTTGTTGATCCACCTAGTAAGTCGGTTTCCAGTGAGTCAACCTACATATCTAAAATAATCTGTTCAGCCCAATTGAATGAGACTTTTTTTTGTTAACGTCATATTTAGTTGTACACCTGGGTCCTGGAGAAGACCGTTCAGAAGATGCAGTGATGATGAACAACCCTGTGGTGAAGTCTGCTTTAGAGATGGGATTTGAACGTGGCCTGGTGAAGCAGACCGTTCAGAGCAAAATCCTTACAAGCGGGGAGAATTACAAAACTGTTCAGGAACTGGTGTCTGATTTGCTAAGTGCAGAAGATGAGAAGAGGGAGGAGGAGAGAGAGCTGCTTGCTGAAGAAATGGCTTCAGGTATTTCTCCAAATAAAGACCGCAGCACTTAACTCAAACGTTTGACTTGATTAAATCTAACTTTTCTTGTGTTTCTTTACAGATGGTTTTACTTTTCTTAAGAAACATCATGCTGCGTTAAGTCAGCGTCTAAAAAGTGTCCAGAGCTTAATGGATCATCTTCTGGAGGAGAACGTCATCTCACAGAAGGAATATGACAATATACGCAACTGCACTTCAGTCAAGCAGCAGACAGGCCAGCTTATTGATTTAGTGCTTTCAAAAGGAAACGCAGCAGCAGAAGTTTTTCGTAACTGGATCAAGAAAAACGATGTGTACCTGCTGAGAGAACTAATGGGTATGTTTTATGTGAGCAAAAATGTCTGTAATTTTTCAATGTTACATGTTGTTAGTCTGTGTCAGTGTTAAGTTACAAGGCCAGTAGCTAGGAAGACTTGAATCACTTAAAACAAGGTGATGCCTTTTATAAACACCCTGAAATCAGCAGGGAGAAATCCACAACAAACCTAAATCACAACATATAATTTTTACTTTTTGTTCTTACTGCAATTTCAGCCCAGACAAATGAAGCTGCATCACCGAGTCAAGATCTTTCAGGTATATTCAACACAAGAAAAGGTTTTCTTTTGATTTTGCCCCTTTTTTTATCTCTAGCCATCACACTAAGGGAATCGGTTAGATCCCACTCTAGAACCGAGAGCTTGTATGAAGTGACCGATGGTGTTCATTGTGTTCACAGACTTGCCTATGGAGGAACAGTTGAGAAGACTTCAAGAGGAGCGCACATGCAAAGTTTGCATGGACAAGGAGGTCAACATAGTCTTCATCCCTTGTGGTCACCTAGTGGTATGCAAAGAGTGTGCACCTTCTCTGCGCAAGTGCCCCATATGTAGAGGAATGGTTAAAGGCACTGTCCGTACTTTCCTATCTTAATAGAATTAAAGAATTGAAAATGTCTTAATGTTTGATCTTTTTAATTCATAAACATCTTTTTTGGATAAAATACAGAATTATTTAGCATTTCCAGTTTTGCACACATTGCACTTCTTAATTTCAGATTAAAAACATGCCTAAATAAAACATTTAGTGTTTTAATTCATTAATGTAAACCATGATTGCTAGTTGATCTGTAAACTGCAGGAGAGTAAAAGAAACCTTTATATGTCCATGTCTTGAAGGTTACCCCAGCTTGGCCCTACTTTAACTTTTACTCTGAGCTTCACATATAATTTAACAACACACTCCATTTCTCGCTTCACAATTTGTGCAACCTGTGGAAATGATCAAATTACACTAGTCACTGTTGTACTCCTTTTACATTGTGCTAAAAGTAACATTCAGAAAGAATTTTCTTCCTAATTACCTGAATGACATCTTCCTCTGCGACCTCGTAGATGAGCTCATCGTGCAGTTGAAGTATAAAGTAGCCTCCTCGAAGGGGTCTAAACTGATTTCGGTGTCGACCACCTGAACAAAACATTATATATTAAATACACATCCCACATTTAAAAGTTTAAATCTGGAAATAACGTCATACCCAATCTGATTGGAGGGTGTCTGTGTGATGTGGGCACTCCAGGAAATGCTTCTTCTATTCTGCGCTGGATGTTGATGGTTGCTAATTTCACAATGTCAGCAGCAGAGCCCTGAACAGTAGTGTTTACTGCCTGTCTTTCTGCCTAAAAAAAAAAAAGAAATCAAATGAAACTTATTCCACACCAGATATTTTCTTATGGAGGGCTCATATAGACTTACGTGAGAC
Organism: Danio choprae; assembly: GCA_903798125.1. Classification (NCBI taxonomy): domain Eukaryota; kingdom Metazoa; phylum Chordata; class Actinopteri; order Cypriniformes; family Danionidae; genus Danio; species Danio choprae. The sequence continues at coordinate 320,874 of CAIGQW010000287.1, forward strand.
TTGATGTACACATTTGAGTCTTTTATTCCAGGCAAGAAACGCTTCCTGCCGAGTAATGTCTTTACATAACCGTTTTTCCCACACTTCTGCACAGTTTCACGGAGAAAGTTCTGTATGCCTTAATGAAAGAAAATTCAACACTGTAATATCAATAATTATATTTCTTATAAATTTAAAGTACACATTAAATCAAAACTAACCATATTGATTTTGTTAGCTAACAATGATAGTTTTGTGGTGAACAGTTCATAAATGCCATAAAAAATTAGTTTGCCCTTGTAATTAGGGACCGAGCACCTACGGTGCGTAGGCCCTATTGGAATTCCGCTGTTTATTATTATTATTATTATTATTATTATTATTATTATTATTATTCTTCTTCTTCTTCTTCTTCTTCTTCTTCTTCTTCTTCTTCTTCTTCTCCGGAATGAATCGCGATTTTGAGGGTCTAAACATGCTCGAAAACTCACCAAACTTTGCACACGCCCCAGAAGTGGCGAAAATTTACGTTCATTATAGGTTTCGGAAGTGGGTGTGACAAAATGACTCGACAGCGCCACCTATACACATTTGACGGACTAGCCCCCGAGCTACGTTTCACGCACACGTACGAAAATTGGCACACACATCAAACATGCCAAAACCTACCAAAAAGTCTCTTGGAGCAAAATGTCAAACCCAACAGGAAGTCGGATATTTTTAACTTCCTCTGGCGAAAAAGTGCAGTTTTTGCCGTTTCCAGGCGTGGTATTTGAACGAACTCCTCCTAGGGAATTCATCCGATCAACACCAAAATTGGGTATTGTCAACTAAAGGCCTTGGCGATGTTAAATTGCGAAGATCTAGAGTTTTCGTCGAAGGGCGTGTCCGTGGCGGCCTCTCAAACTTTGACGCTTCGCCACGAAACAGGAAGTTGTTATAACTCAGGCATACAATGTCTGATCTGACTCAAAATCCATATGTTTGATAACAGTCCTGACCTGAACACGTTTACATGCCAATAACCAGATATAGATATAGCGCCACCTGCTGGCAACAGGAAGTGACATGTTTTACAGTGTAACAAACTCCTCCTACAAATTTCATCTAATCAAATCCATGTTTTAATACTTTAGTCCAAAGGCCTTTGTGATGTTAAATTGTGAGGATCTAGAGTTTTCGGCGAGGGGCGTGTCCGTGGCGGACTGAGAAAGTACGATGCTTCGCCATGGAGGGGGAAGCACTTATAACTCAACCAAACAATATCTGATCTGCCTGAAAATGCACAGGTTCAATGAGATTCCTCTCCTGAAGACATCTACGTGCCAATATTGAGTCTCAGTCATAGCGCCACCTGCTGACAGAAGGAAGTTTGGCATAAATCGGTGATTTTTCTCGGGTTTTTAATATATATCGGCTTAAATTATTATTGCCCGCTGTTCTCTGTCATACTGAGGCCACCGGGCGGCGGTGAGCCCGGGTGCGAGGTCCCTTTCATCGCTGCTTGCAGCTTTAATCTTTAATTATAATCTGAACATGCACTTCCTGTTTGTTTTCAGTTAAATTCTCAGATTAAATCTGTCTGATGTATTGGGCATGGTTACGGCTCTCCAACTGTCAGTTTTTACAGCGCAATGATCGCAAACAGAAATGAAGGTGTCTGTTAAGTTGTGATAACCCATTTCCCAATCTTTCTGAATGAAATGCCTACTTTACTACATCCAATCAGCAAGCCTTGCCCACTGTTTTCTCATTTAATATTCACTTTCACTAGTGTCTGTGTCACAAAATAAAATAAATAATTATCACAGCTTCCGGTTCATGCGAACTTAATATATAAATTGTCACTTACCACTGTATCTGGATTTGAATGTCTCAATGTAACAGGCAGCATCATTCTCCTCAATGCCCATTTGCTCTCCGAGTGACTTTGCACCCATACCATAGATTATTCCATAACAAATCTGTTGAAAGAAATGCAGATTTACAACAAAAAAAAAAAATCACAAAGTAGATGCAAATGATACTAACGATATCTAATATTTTACATAAAAAATTGGTACTTAAAAAAATCCCACTAGTTCAAAATCTATGTACATCAATAGCCAGGTTTCCATCCTAGCACGAAGGAAATCTTTTCAAAGTTTGCAAAAAAAGAAAGAAATCCTTAATGCAAATTAGGTGCATTTCCATCAAGTTGTAACCTAGTAAGCAACAGTAAACAAGGCAAGCATAATGTAAACAGCTGAATAGTCAGGTAGATGTAATGTTGAACCTTTTATTATATTAACCTTACTTTGCACAAGTCCAAAACCACTTACAGCAACTGTTAAATTTTTGAATTTAGGTTTTTCTTTTATTTGTAATTTGATATTGTTTCTTGTTTCTCATGCAATATTTCATATGCACAGTAACCGAGTGATGGAAACCCAGCTATTGTGAAAACATGTTTATATAGTTATTTTAATGAGTTGGAGGAGACCCATGGCAGCTAGCGACACCGGTGCCGCACATCAACACTTCCCATGGAGGAGTTTAGAAGGGTAGAAGTAGGAGTAATGACAGTGGAAGAAGAGAGAGGACCAGGCCTGAGAGTTTTTTAAGTTAAAATTTTGTTCATGCGCCAGGCCACCAGCCATCCATGAGAGCTGCCTTTTCACTTTACATTCATCATTTGCTACTTACTCTTTCCACTGTTATTACTCATATTTTTATTATGCTCATGAACATTTGCTCCACCAACCTCCCACAGGTCTCGGCCCCACACCGTTTGTCAAAATGTTCAAATGTAGCAAACCTGTTTGGCCTGCTGCCTCATGTTATCATCAACTGAAGCAGGGTCCACCATTTTCCACTCAGCTGCTATGCTTTTGAACACATCTGCACCACTGTTGAGCACATGGAGGAGTCTTCTGTCCCGGGACAGATGAGCTAAGATGCGGAGCTCCAACTGTGAGTAGTCAACAGCTAAAATTAGACCTCCTGGGAGATGAAAAGAGGAAGTGTTAATGTGGCATAGGTCATTTGTAAATAGTTGCAGGTGACTCGATGTTGAAGTTTCATACCTGAAAAGGGAACAAAAGCATGCCTCATGCTGACAGAAAATTGCATCCCTTTGTCTGGTGATTTGTCTGAAACTTTTAAAAGTGGTGCCAACTGTCGGTTTATCTTTGTTCGTTTACACCTGAAATAAACAGAATTGTGTATATAAAATGACTTTTGTTAGAATAAAAAGGGGGGGGGGAAAACAATACAGAACTGTACCACGTCTTGCTTCCACCATTCTGTGATGACTGACTTTCTTCTATAAGTGTTGGCATCTGAATTTCAAAATCTTTTGGGACATTTTGAATGTTTGGTTCAGTGAAGCTCACACGTCCTACGCGAGAAAAACATCACAACGATGAAAATCTCAAGATAACGCTGACAGAACACTTAAAGGACTTTCATTATGCTCCACACCTGTGGCAGTGTGCGACTGTGAGATTGGATGTATTCTGTCCATCTTCAGATGCGAGTGCCACTTTTTCTCTCGTTGCAAGGGAAAAACCACTTTTGTCAAAGCATTTGTGATTCTTCTCCACTCAAGAATAACACCTGGTAAAGGATGTAATGGCTTAAGCTTTTCTAAAACATCCTGATGAAACAACAAAAGAGTGCATTTAGAAGTGCATTCCTTGGGTTTTATTGAAAATGCAAAGACTGGAACATACCTTGGTTGTGCTGAACTGTTTAGAAAGTTTTATACGGGCTCCTGCTCTCCTAGTGTAGCCCAGTGTCTTCTTATTCTTTGGAGCATTTAAATCTCCATTGGGAGGCAGCTTCAACTCAAGAAACAACACCTGTGATTGTTGAGATGGATTATAGAGGTTTTTAGGATAATGAATTTCTGTATCATTATTTTAAATGGTGTGAAGTATACCTCTGCTACGTCCTCTGGACTGGTCAGGGAGAAGCTGTGTCCTGCTAGCTGATAAGCTTGGGATTCAAGAGCACTTAGCTTGGCTTGCATGACATGTTTTTGAGCCTCACATTCGGCAATGCTAAAGCCAATTCCATTCAGCTCTAACAATGCCAGGCAGTACTGCGTTGGCATCTCTACTTTCTTGAAAACATCTACCAAAAAAAGTGAAATGAATAAAATGCTCCATGTTTAATCCTGCTCATGGAGGGCCCATATACTGTTCCGCTTCAATAAAATATTTAAACCAGCTAATCAAAGTTCTGAGAATATCTTGAAATTTCCAGGCAAGTGTGGTAGGGGTGGCTCGAACTAAACGCTACAGGACACTGGGCTTTTATGAGCAGGATTGTACATAACTGGTATGGTCAAGAGGTATAATGATGTTTGCTACCTAAGAAACCATCCTTTTCTAGAAGACAGTTGAGTTGGGTCATGACCCTGAAGACAAGAACAGACTCAATAGCAGCTCTGTAGCGTCCAGGTTGACTGGCTTCTCCATAGATTCCTAAACTCTGCACACCCTGCCCGGGACTAATTCCCTCCAACATTGGGAGTTCCTCAGTAGCGAAACTGGTCACCATGTTGTGGAGTGTACGCTCTTTGGAACTTGAATCCAAAAGCCAACATGCAATCTATGGAAGAAGAAAGAATTGAATGAAGTTGGACATCGTACCTCATCAGATTCCAGATGGAAAGCATTTGTATCAAACCTTTGGGTCTTCAAATGTGCCATGCACAGTAAGTTCACATGCCAGCAGAAGTATCTTGTAAAGGTGAATGAAGTCATAAGTGACTGTCACACTTGATTCTTTTTGCAAGCAGGACTGAATCTGCCTTAGCCGCTCCTCAACCGTAAGCGTCTCATCAAGAGGCGGTGGCGCTAAACTGGCACTTATATCTGTTTGCGGAGAGACAAAAATTTCATTGAATTCATTCTATGGAACAGGCTTGCAAAAGTTGGTCCATTTGACCAAGTTTATTAGATTTAGTCATCAGTCAACAATTTAACAGTAGGTATGTTTCCATCCACCAATTTTACGTGCATTTTGGAATATCGCATAAAAATGCTCAATGAAAACAGCAAGATGAACATGCATTTTGAAAATGTAAATACAGAACTTATGCACAAAACTAGGATTGCAGAAGGATAACAAAATCGTGATCATGTGACCACACTGTAAAATATCTGAAGTGCTGTTTTGTTCATTCTAAAATACCCTAGCTAAAGACCATCATCAAAGTGGTTCGGTATTATTAGCTCCTAGAATTGTCTTGAGCGGCTACGCTCCCAAACAGTCTCACACCACGTTTCACCTTAGTTTTTTATTATAGTCTTTTAATAAGACATTTATTATCTTGTTCACTTTGACTCATTGGAAGGAAGCGGTGCTTAATTCGCAAATGTTTCATGCAATATTCAAGTTTTGTGCATATATCTAATTTGCATCTTTGGAAGGAAACATAGCTAGTGTCAAGTCTCCTACCTGTGTCTACAAGCTCCTGTTGTAGAGATACAAAATAAGCATCTTTTGCTCCCCAGCATACAGATATGCCAATGACAACAAGATCCTCATATCCCTTCAGAAGGAAGCCATTTTTTCTTTTGTTTCTCATTGGGGTAGTAGCTTCAAAAAGAGTATTACATCAAATTAATAAACTAGATAATAACTGAAACATACAGTATATTAGGACAACATGTATGGGAAGAAAATGTCTTACGTTTTTTGAATTTTCCACCTATAATAGTCTCAGGTTGCGCTGAGGTGCTGTCTGTCTTCTCACAGGCAACAGCAAGAGAAAATCTGTCTTTTGTTTTCCATTCTTTCACAAATGTTTCAAAAAGCCTTCTGTCGCTTGCCACATCAATTATGGAAAACGTTTCTGGACTGCAGGAGTTAGAAGCAGGAAGTGAAGGACACTGAGAAAGTCTCGTAAAGCCCTCATCAGCCAGAGATGCGTCTAACTCTGATGTTGAGTTTGTCCTCAGACAAGGTTGATGATCTCTTTGTGTACATGCTTTGATATTTGGATCTAGTTCAGACCTCTGCTTTGTAACACTTTTAGGTGATTGTATAGCAGAGGTGGTCATTTTGACCCGTGGTGTGACTGGTTCTAAAACTTGTGTGGGAGGAACAAGGTCACTAGGAGTGACTTTCTTGGCCTGGACCATTACAAAATCTTCAGATCTTGAGATTTCTGGACCTTGCTTCTCAATCCCTTCGTTTTTTGTTAAGGAGACAGCTTCTTCAAGGAGAACAGCATTTGGTTCCACTAATGAATTTGACTGACCTGGTGCATCAGATACGGTTGAAAACTGATCAGACCATCTATCAAATATGTCCTGCATTCCTGGGCTGATATGAAATGATGAGCTATTTAATCGATGCCTTTCAGTTTTTTGCTGATGTTCATTGCTTTGTGACGCATTCAGTTCAGACACTATGTCATCTGTATAACTGGGCTTCTCTGCACCCAATCTTGGGCCATCACAAGCCTTGCTCATTTTTTCAAGGTACTGCTCTCCAATGATGAGTGAATCTCCCCATTCTGAAAGGTTGAAAGATGATTCCCCCCATTGAATTGCTTCCTGGTCCTCTGTTGGCAAAGCCTCTCTCCTCTCTGGTATGAGTTCTGGAGAAGAGCCTTTTGAATTAGCATGCACTTCAGCCTCCTGATCTTCTTTGTTGTCTTGATCTATTGCTGCCTCCTCCATGGCATCCAAGATGGAGTTGTCATAGAGACTGTCAAACAGAAAGCTGCTGCTCCGATTGAAACTGTTGTCAGTAACATGATCAGAGGACTCATTATTTTCCCTTTGCTCAGCAGGTTTATTTGCACAGTGTTCTTCTTCAGCAACTTGATTACTGTAATTTAAAATATTCTCTAACTGGCTGTCAGTAAGTGAAATGTTGTATTTTGGTTTGGCTTCGGTGGGCAGGCCATTCTCATGGAGTGATAAACTTTCAAATGGGTCTTTGTTTTGCTCTTTAGATACTCGATTCTCATTTTCCAGGAAAGATGACTGTTTGACAACTTTCTCACTTGCAGAATCAACTCGTTTATGCTGTTTATTTTCTCTGAAAATGTTTAATTCACCATTGCCATGTGAAAAATCATGCCCGTGAAGCATTTTCTCAGTCTGTGTATCAAGCTGAAAACTATCACCAAACTCTTCTAATCCGTTTGTGTACAAGTCAGGAGAGCTAAGCTTCTCAGAATTACATACCAAATCATTTTTAACTCTGGTGTTCATATGCAAGTCCCTTTCGTTCTCATCTCTGTTGCTGAATTTCCCATACATTTGTGTAACCATTTCTTCCTTTTGAGTTTGGGTTTCATGATAAACGTCTGCATTTATATTTAAATGTTTCATTTTTGATGTGCGTTTTCTCCCCTTACCAGAGGAAACCACGCAGACATTTGTGACTTCCCCATTCAGCAGTGGTGCACATGAGCAAGGGTCTTTTTTAAACTCTGTGTCTTTGTTCAGTTTCATCTTGACTTGATCTATTCCAGTAAGCTCTTCAGGTTTTGACATTTCTTTATGCTCTTTTGCAATTCCATTTTCACTTTCAATTCTCATCTTCACTCCAGTGACTGTGGGTCCCTCTTCAGCACCTGCAGCATCCATCCTTCTGCGTTTTGAAACTGGACTTGCACAGTGTTGGTCACTGCCAGAGATGCAGGTATTAGGACATGAATTTTGCCTGATATTCCTCTGAAGTGATTCGGAAGAACATTCAGATGACGATTCAACGGTCTGGTTATTGTGACAGCCCTTGTCTTTTGCATTTATAGATTTGAGAACTTTATGCAGTGCACTTGATTGCGGTTCACATTTCTTATCAGGTTGGCATTCAGCAGATGATACATCCGAGTCAACATCTATTGTTTTTTCCGAACTGGTAGTGGATTCTAATGGCTTCAAAGGGAGATGTGAATTATTGTCAGAATTCTTATCCTGCAGTAACTTCTCTTCAGCCACATTTGACATTAAATCTTGACCCCCTTCATGTTCTGGGCCTCCTGACATAGACAGTGGTTCTGTGTTAAGTGATTTCACAGTTGAACTGTTATCTGGCTGAGTCTTTGCTGGGAGGCAAGCTGGGTTCCATTCCACCCCTAGAAGAGCCAGATCTTTCTGGAGGAGCAACTGGGCTTCAGCCACGATCTGCTGGGCAGCTTCTCTTTCAGTCAATGCCTTTTTCCCACTGACCCAGATACAGCGCATACTCTTGCGTTCTTGAGCCTCCACCTCGCTCTCATCTACTGCCTGTCTGGAGCTGTAAGATTCAGATTACCACTATATGGCTTAACATAATCTAGTAATGAATCAATATTAAAACTACACTTCATACAATAAGCAGATTTTCATGTAAACCAAATTGGCAAAAGTGTACAAATCTAAATGTATTATCTGACCAATACTGATCATTTAAAACTCTACAATTTCAGCAGAGAAAAACGGTTAAATCATGCATCCTTAAAATGCATACATTCTGCAAATATTAAAGCAATTTAACCATTAGAAACTCATCAAATAACATTTTTCATTACCTTTTGAAAGGAATAGCTTTCCTCAGGGCCTTCTCCACCTCCGTAACATCAGCCCTGGCCAACTCTGCTACCGTGACAAACCCAGAGCTGTAAAGTGTACGTGCTCTCTGGGCATTTAGTAAAGAAATTCGAACAAGATCACACAACTCCCTCTGGACTCCAAAACTGAGACGACTCTGGAACTGGGACAGAAGCAGCTCTAGGTTGTGCCATCCAAGTCGATTACAGAAAACAGTAACCATACCTGAAAATAAGAATCATATACAATATACATGTATACATACATAAATAAATACATGCATACAGTGCCCAACATAATTAAGTGCACCCTTTACAGATCTCTTTGAATTAATATTTTCTATAGGATACTATGCCAAGACTGGAACTAATTTAACAAAAATAAATCAATTAAAATCACAGTGCAAAAATTTGTACACCCTAACAAATATGTTAAAGAAAATATAAAATACAATTTTAATAAGAGAAAAAAATATCAAGAGAATCATAAAAGTATACATGTAATTGAAATTTTGTAGTTAGCAATTTATTTATTTATTTTTCGCAAGACCTCCTTTGTATTTAAATGTATTATCTTTCTATTCCTAAAATGGTTAGGTGACCATATTCTAATTTTAATGAATATAATGGTTTAATAAAATTGATTTGTTAAAATGCACCAAAATATATTGTCTATAATCACTTTCAATGGGGGTGTACTCATTTATGGTGTGCACTGTATGTATGTGTGTATGTATGTGTGTGTGTATGCATAATTTTATCTTATGTCAATAACTTTTTACAATGCAAGTCAGAAAGAAGTTTTAGTAGATGCATGACAAGATATCAGTGTACCCGCGTATGTGGAAGCAGACTGCTGAAGTGACTGAAGCTGTCCTCGGCTACAGCCATACTTATTTGCAACAGCTCCAAGTGGCTCTTCGCTTACCAAGTCAAGAAGAACTAACGTTGTGAAAAAACTTCAGGATGAAAAAAAGATATACATCAACATGCTGCTACTTAGAAGCAAATTAAATGAAGCATTCTAAAATACTGTAACACACTGTACCGTTTGTGAATGGCCATCTGCCTGCGTTGCTTCTCGGTTTTAGCAATTAATTTGCCACCAACAGAACGGGCCAGGAAACCTTCCTGAATGCCGACCATCTCAGCCACCCGCTTCATCGCCGATGGTAGTTGCTCCCAAAGACAGAAGAACTGATACCAGTCTATTGTCGTCCAGTCCACATACACAGGGGTTATCTTAAATATGTGGCATGATTTTGTTAAAAACTCATATTTAAAAAAAAAAAACATTTAACACTGAATAACAGTCTATTTTGTCTACCTGGTAGAGGATATGGAGATCGTTTTCCAGCACAAATCCTTTCATTGCTCTCTGAAGATCTGCAAAAATCCCCAGTGCTTCCGGAGGTGATAAAGATGAAGACAAAGTCGCAGAACCCAGATGTGTAGGACAGTACCTCTCCACTGAGAGACACACAATTATCAAAATGTTATCATCACATGCCATACAAAATGGCAGATTTTTTTTTTTTTTGCATATATATTTAGACATGTATTTGTCTTTTGGTGTCTTACCATCTCCCTCTGTCTGTATATGGATGAACTCATTGTCCATCAGCCACTCGATGCAGGCTTCAATAGCGCCTTTATTTCGAGCTTCTGATTCGCTTCCATCCTGATGTGCTTCTTCAGCTGCCATACTGGCCGCCAGCAGAGTGCAAGCCGCGTACATTCTCACATCCTGTGGTGAGCTGGCAACTCCTCCAACAATGATCTTTAGTGACATAAAATCTTAAACATACTCCCCTAATACACTATCATGCAACAGAGTAATCATAGCAAGACATTTATACCTCCAGGATGGCCCTTAGCATGCTGGTAGTGACGCCCTCTCCCTCCCGCTTCACCAGACAGCTGCTGATAGGCTTAAGCGAGCCCTGGATGAGGCTCATCCCCTTTGCACGTTCAGCCTCTTTACAGACCAACACACTCTCACCTGATTATTAAACACACAGATTCTTACATCACTGGAAAATAATTATTTATTTACCATAACACAGTCTACAAGTATATGTCATACACACTGTCATAAATGTTAGGTTTGCATTCACCACACGCAATATCCTCCCAGTATTATAAGTTTAAGCAATGCTCTGCTGCACTCCAATACGCAGCTGTCAGTTTATTGTTAGGAAGACAACAGGTTCAAAATGACAAAATGAGTCAGTGACAATCAAAGTATGCACGTTTAGTGATCACAGGAACAGAAGGCGATAGGATGGAAATAGCAAAACATTAAATATATGACAACAGTAAAGGACCAACAACAATATCCACTAATGCATGCTTTTTTTTCTCAAATATTTTAGATTAAAATATGGTACTGTTTACGGGAATCATGTAATTCTTGACTAATTCTGGAAAAAAAAAGTTTTGAAATGAGCAACGTGTTTTACATTTACAACATATTAGGATAATAAATTATTTATTCCTTAAAAGCTTATGCCAGAGCAAACTTTACTGTCAGTGTTACTAAAAGCATTTTGAAGCTGATATTTTATGGAATTCAGTAACATCCAAATAAACTCATCTTAACTCCTTTTTTGCTTGCCACAGCTGCAATAATTGGATGCAGTGTAGAAGGGAAAGTGGTGGAAGGAAAAGAATATTCTTCACTTGTGTTCATTTCATTGGAGTGCCAAGCAAAGTTGATTTTTGAACATATCAATTACCAAACCATATGATTTTAATTTGCATTGCTCTAGGTAGACTGTATTAGTCTTAAAGCAAATGAGGCCCTGCATCTGTCTTCTTTAGTTTGTGCATTATCAATATGTCAGCCGCAAAACAATTCCTTTTATGAGTTTGAGCTCTCATGCTAATTCACACAGTTTAATACATCTGGCCCAAAAGTAGCCATAACATGCTTTCAAAACCTTCAGCACTCACCCATGGTGTCCACGCCTTTACGGCCTGCCCGTCCCACCATCTGCTTATAGGTCAGGATGTCCAACAAATGACCATTAAAAACAGGAGTTCTGATAATCACACGTCGAGCGGGCAGATTTACACCAGAAGACAAGGTGGATGTGGCAGCTAACACCCTAATGTAGCCTTGACGGAAAGCACCTTCAAGAATATCCCGCTCATCGAACGTCAAACCTGGAACAAGATTTCCAAAAAATATTATATAATAGATAAATGTTGTTAACAGTTAATGAAGATTTATAAGAAATTAATTACTCCAAAATCCAGAATTTAACAACAAAACGGATGTACCTGCATGATGGAAAGCAACACCCCAAGGAACAGTTCTCTGAAGCACATGGTCCAAGCCTGCGGGTGTACGTTTCAGCTGAGCTAATACATCTAGAAGACCTTCCTGATTCAGAGATACACTCTGCACTCCAGAGCCTGACTGCATTTCTGTAAGAGCAAGTAATGTTTTAGAGATCTGGATTGTAAAAACGTTTGAAATAATTGGGTAACCCTTTAGTTTAGGTTACAATTCATGCTATAAACTACTGGCTTATTACCTGTTTATTAGTAGTTATAAAGCTTGATCTTATTCTGCATTCCTAATCCTACCCAAAACCTAAACCCAACTTCTACCTTACTAACTACTAATAAACAGTTAATTAGTAGTTTCTTAAGCTATCAGTGTTAGTTAATGGTTTGTTTATACTGTGAATTGTGATTAAACTAAAGTGTTACCAATAATGGTAAAGTTAAACCTTTGTGATGAAGATTGTAAAACTCTCTTCCAATGCTATCTGCTAGTTTCTCACACCAGTTCTTTGAAGGGCAAAACAGCAGTGCAGAGTGTCCATCCTGCACGGTCTCAAAGCAGAGGCTGACAATGTTATCATCGTCTCCCTAATGGGAATTTGATATGTAAACATTAGCAAGTATAGTTTGTCATGGGGAAAAAAAACTTGATTTAATTTCCTAGGGGCCAACAAATATGTCTCTGACCTTAACGGGAAGAGCTGGGGTGAACTGTCTGACCAAATTCAGCGATCCGTCATAGATATTTGTGCCAATCTTGACCCACTCCATCAGTGGCACAGGGCGATAGTTAGTACTATACAGCTCAGCATTTAACCAGCGAGCAAGAAGATCCAAGTTTGGCAGCGTGGCACTCATACCAATAATCTGCACACCATTAGAGGTACTCTGACCAGAGTTTCTTTAAATAAAGAAGATGTTAACTTCCACCATGCATAATAAACATTACTGATTTAAAAATTACATTATAACATACCTTGTTGCATTTTTTTGGGCAATGTATTGGATTTTAGTCAGCAAAAGCTCTAACAGATATCCACGACCAGAGTCCCCTACCATGTGCAGTTCATCTACTACAACAATTCCTGCAGTGTGAGAGAGAATTTAGTTTTCTAAAAGTACCTGACACAACATAATAAGAGGCCAACAAAATGTTGTAATGTTTACCAAGTAAATCCAGTTTATCTTCTTCAATGAGTCTGTTGACGAGTCCATTCGCTTTCTCTATTGTGCAAACAGCGACATCCAGAACTGAAAACCCACCAGCTGCTGAAGTGCTCCCCATATAGCCCTCCACCCTGATCCCTGCCTCCTGAAATACATTCTGAGTAACAAAAAGCAAGTATAATATATATTAGTAAATTCCAAGATGTAGATTGACTGGTGTCAATAAAATTATTTATGTATAATTGTTAAATAATAACTAACCTGTAGATAAAACATCTTCTCTCTCGCCACAGACACGAAAGGAAGAATAAACATAGCTTTCTGTCTTGTTTCCAGCACTCTCTTCAAGATCAGCAACTCAGAAACCAATGTTTTTCCTGCACTGGTTGGAGCTAAAAAAGAAAACAATACTTTAACAATAATAAAATTACATAACTACACATATTGTAAAAACATATTGTGCAATGAGAAGTCATGCATATACTGTTTGATCAGCTCTGTTTCCCATACAAAATGAAATGAACACTATATTTGTGATTTGTGATGTGTTTTTTTTTACCAGAATATACCAGGTTCTGTCCCTCCAACACTTTGTCCAGAGTCAGACACTCAGCCTGCCACTCAAACATCCTGTGAACACCGAGACTCTGGTACTTCTCCAGAACAGGCTTAGGGAGACCCCAGCTGGAGAGCAAAAGCTTGTCCAACTGATCAGCAGGACGTCCCATGTGGATGCTTTGTGCTATTTAGGACAATAAACGAATATTTCAGCAAAAAATCTAATTTATAAAGCTTTAAAATCAAAAGTCATTTAAGAGTTTTATTTTAAAAGAAATACTTTAATTAAGAAATTAAGTTCTGACATATAGCATCAGATCTGCAATTGAGTCTGCAATTTTGAATGATTTCTGAAAGAACGTGACACTGAACATTAAAATATTTCATATATTCCAGCTGTTTAATTTAATTATTATATTATAAATATTTAATTACATATATAAAAAACTTTATTTACTCACAATCACATACTTTAGAAAACATTTGAAAACTTGCTCAGCTTTGGAACTCAAATAAAAATGGTTTTACTTGAATCTGGGATATTTCTGTCCCTACTGTAAAAGTCTGTTACCCAATTCTTAAGGCACTTCAAAACTTTTGTAAAGAGATAGAATCCAAATCCATATAGATTTTGTCATGGAAGCTCAAGCATCTTTACTTAATGCCTGATAACAATTGAGGTTCGTTCTTGTGTGTCATGCATCACGGTTGAGCATCCATGTTCAAAATTTGACTCTTTTAAATGCCAGTTTTGGGTGAACACGCTTTCAATGTAGGGACAAAAATCTCCCAAATTTTGATTAAAAAATATCTTGAACTAAATTTTGGAATGACATAAGGATGAGTCAATAACAGAATTTTCATGCTGGGGTGAACTAACCCTACAGCTCCAAGACACTTCTTCAAATGGTGATCAAATAGCGACATCTGCCATGCAACAGTGGAAAAGTTTACCTATACCTGGTAGTGTAGCATCACCGAGGACAGTAAGATCCAGTCCAGGTGGAGGGGTTAACACAGACACTGACTGGTTTTTCAGTGATCTCTTCTGCTGCTGCAACACTGACCACTCTTTAGCAGCAGCCATATGTGTCGGACTGAACAGAATGTAATCCTTGGAGTCATTTGGGCTGGTGACTCCTCTGAAATTCAACTTCTGCTTGCTCTTTGCTACTTTAGATGTTTTTTTCATGGAGTTCAGGATCTTTTGAGGAGAAGAATAATCTCTGCCCTGTTTCAGATCATGGGTCCGTCCTACCACTTCAGTCTTTTTGGTTTCGCTGAACAAAAGTTTTTGGGCCAAATCCTTCCAATCACTCTCTTTTTTGGCTTGTGTTCTGATTCTTTTGCACTCTGATGGACTTGAAGTGCTGATATTTTCTGCATTTTGCTCTTTTTGAACATCAGCATTTATTGGAAAGTCACAGTTTTTCTTTAATGGTGCTGGATCAGTTTGTTGAATCTTTTTCTTGAATTTTAAGACTTCTGGACCAAGTTCATCAATGGCTTGTAAGATATTCTCATCTATAGCCAAAGTGGAGTATCCTGGCATCCACTGCTTATTCTGGATTTGCTTTAAAAAAAAAATATATATATATATATATATATATATATATATATATATATATTTGTTTTTAGTGTAACAAAGTTTACCAGTGGCTTAAAAAGATATAAAATACATTTTAAAAACATACTTTTGGTGCAATACATCTTCTGTTCTCTGATACATCTTCCTGACACAGGTGACTTGATTGTCTTTGTCCCGGATTCTCATCTACAAGACTTAAGCTGTACAAATGAAAAATAAAACTAGTTAAGACTACACTATTTTCATTTCATTTCAGACATAAATCAAGGGAGGAAAATGCAAAACGAACTCATCCTGTTAAAGCAACTCACCCTGAAGGAACACTGTAAAAACACCAATAGATCAAATGTGTTTGTGTGTAGTATAATACAGCTTAGTTAGGGTGACATATAATATGAAATCTATAAAATATACTGTAAAAACGTTAAATGAAAGGTTACTTTCTTTCTCTTCTTGAATATTCAGTATTTGTAAATATGACTTAATTAATAAACACATATCTAGCTAATATTAAAAGGCCAACAACAAACCAAGCAATGTTTTGAAGATAGAATGAGTCTTTAAACAGTAATATAATAGTGAACAAAAATATGTACAGTTTTTGAATATCGTTGAAAAATATGTAAGAGTTAATATATTATTGCTAATAAGCACATTTAAAGACCTTTGTTCTCACTGGGGCTTCTCTAAAAAGCTCCATGTCAACCAAGTTTGTAAACATGACCATAGATTAAGAATGAACAGTGAAGCATTCAAAGCTCCTTGTCAACCAGAGTTTGTAAACATAACTATGGGAACGTAAACAATCAAGAGAAGCGCAACAGAGTTTCAGACCGCTGACGCATCTTACCCCCTTGTCTTCACAATACGATGTTGTCCCAAATAAATCTTTCTTGTCGTTGAACTAGTCATCATCACACTAAGAATTTCAGTTATGCTCGATTGAGTAAAAATAAAAAGAGCACAGTAACGTTAAAATGCTTTTCAAGGTAGTTGCTACCTCTCGTCGCTGCGAGTCAATAAACTTACAAAAAATGTTAAAAGATATTAACGTTACTGACACTTTCATTCCAGCTAGCTGAGCTGACATTTCAGAATAAAGCTATTTACATTACATGATCGCAAACCTTGTGAATAATTTTATACTTAATTCTTGTAAAGTTTGTTTGTTTAAATGCATAACTACAAACAGTTCTACGAACTCACACTGGGGTTAAAAGAAAACAAAAAATAAACAAATCAAAGAGCCCGCGGTGTTTGCATATAGTGGTCCCGGGGAAACGATGTTGATTTTGAAGGTTCCTCTTGTTTGAAGAATAGTGAATTATCCTGCTGTTATTTAGAAGTAAGCATATATTTAAAATACATTCATGTTTCACATCCGTTTTTGTAACTTGAACTTTTTCTTTATAAAATTTCTGTTTAAGTCACTGATTTATTGTGTTAAAAAACATTTAATAGCGCACGAAAATAGCATGCGACCACCGGGTTTCAAATGCGTGCCCCACGGGAGTGCCGGCTAGGAGGCCAATAAAAGTCATTTTAAAATAAAATAATTAATAAACAATTTTAATATGATCACACACAAATCCGCAAGTAAGCAAGTAATAATGACTTAACAAATAATATTTTGGACTCATAATATTTTATTTTCACTATATAAAATGTTTTTTTCTTATCAATGATCTATAATAGAGAAGTCATTCTATATAGACCGTGTTTTATACAAGAAGTTATAAAGATTGCGTTTAAAATATAGGATGATATGTGGTCCATGGCATGTAGGGGAAAAAGTATAAAGAAAAAAAACTATAGTTTAATAGCTTGTTAGTTTATTTTGGCGATTAGAAAGATTTGGTTTTCTTGAATCAAAATCCCCGCCAGTGAAATGACTCGCTCGGCAACACTGACACCTGCAGTACGAACCAGGTACAGCCCGGGGGAGGACATGATATGGCATCGTAATCACTCTGGCTATTAAACACATTTGTTTTACTTATTCAAACTTTAAACTATAAAAAAAAAATATGATCATCTTTCATGGTTGCATTTGAATGTCTCTTTCTTGTTTTTGATAATGGTATATTGTCAGTGTGTTTGTATGCTTTAATCGTCTAATGTTTTTGCTCTTGTTTTGGACATTCCATTCTATACTTCTGTACTAAAGGAAACTCATCTCAAAGCATTTTGGTCTACACAGATCGCCGCAAATCATTTGTAGTTCTGTACGGGAGGTGGCGCTATGCTCTCTGAGAAAGGAGAGAGAAAATCAACGAGGAAGAAACACATCGTTCTTGTTTTGAAATACAAAGTTTGATTGTAGCTCAGTTTATCCCTATTGTTTTGGGATTGTTAAGTTCATTAGCGTAACCCGCATTTACACGTAGTCTTAAATAAAAACATATAAAGTAATTATACACCGGAATCCTTCGCGGAGCATAATGGTATTAGGATCAGTTTTTATAAATCTTGTCAACAGTTTAAGCACTAATGAGCAGCACACGGGCTCTGGTGAGTTGCTCAATACTTTCACTGCAAGACTCCTGTTTTGTATATCCATGCTGCAAGGGCTGTCTATCCAGATTAAACCTGGAAAGCAAACGGTATGTATGTAGTATGTTAATTTTCATACCTAATTTTTCATACAGTTTCATTTAATTTCTGGTCTATTACGAATTATTTTGTTCAAAAGTATTTGGTGAAAGTGTATGTGTATACTCTTGCTATAACATAAATGCCATTATCTGTATGTTTAAATTGTTCACCAGTGGGCCGCAATAAATTGCTAACATAAAGTCTGTAGATACATTTGGAGAAATAAGGTAATAAAGTGGACAATAATTGAAAAAGGAAAAGGTCTACAGATAAATAAAAAACGATTAAGAAATAATGTAATTATTAACAAAATTAAAATAACCAAACGTTTTATTGGGATTAATAAATACATCAGTAAACAGCATAAAAGAAACAAACAAATAAAATCTCCATTAAACTAATTTAGAAATTTGTCATTTGTAAAATAATTATTTACATAAATGTAAGATTGAAATATAAGATTACAATAAACAATGTGTAATTGAATGAATGAATATGGTGCCATGAAAGAAAATATTTAATATTTTCCAAATAATTTTATAGACCCATTTACCTTTCACCTCACATGAGAATGATGTATTTGATGATCTGTGGTATCTAAAAGACATAACCTCCCATAATAATAATCAAGCATCTAAAAAAACAACAACATTGATTTATTGTGTGTCTGAATCACTGTCTTTAGGGCTGCATGTGGAAGGTGTGGATTCACATGTGACTCACAAAACGTGGACTACAGATACAGGCTGTCATTTAAAGTGTCCAGAAACCAAGATATATTTGGTGTGACAGTATTTGGTGGCTGTTTAAATCCTTTTTTTGGCATTACTGCTGGTGGCCTTCAAAGGTATGTAACTTGATTTAAGCATATTCTCATTTTTGTTGAAAATATTTGTGTATTCATTGTTGATATAAAAAAATTGTTGTTGGTTCACAGATTTATTGAGTTAGAGAAATCGGATGGCATGCATACTGTTCAAGAACTGCTCGTCAAAGCTCTAGAAGACTGCTTTATAGGAAGATCGGTTATTTTGGGGCTAAAGGTATGAAGTGTTTGTTCATTTAAAGAAAACTCCTTTAAAAAACACTCCATTATTTTAAAAAATATTTACATTTTACAACTCGAGTGAACTAGAGTTAAAACTGTTTGGTTTTACCATTTTTGGTACAACGATGTGGCTGCAGCAGGTCACAACAGTCAAGCTTTTTAATAGGAGTTATCTAAACTCTCTCTTTTTTTTTTCTTCTTTTTTTTTAAACGAGATGCTAACATCCTAATTCAGTGATTTATGCTAAGCTAAATGTGCTTCTGCCAGACCCAGACATTGGCTGAATGCATTAAAAAATGGTCAAACTCAACTGTTTAACTTTAGGAGATTTGCTAAATTAGCCTATTTCCAAAAAAGTGGAGTGTTCCTTTAATACAAGGTGGGACGTTTAGATGATTCTCCTTTTATTAACTTTGCTCATTTCTTCCAAACAGGTTCCCCATAACAAAGCCAAAACATCTCTGTCTGGACAGTTTGTGGCTAGCCAAATAGTTGCTCCATGTGAGTCCTTGATGGGATGTACAGTAATCGATTATTTTAGAACCCTCCTGCAAGCAAATTCTAATTCATGCCGTAATGAATCTGCAAACAATGTTTGTTTTTCACAACAGAAAAATTCACAGAGTTCACAAAATAGTTTCGATTACACTCCTCCATCATGTGCAAAGTTGGATTCTCAACAAAGCAGTCAAGAATTCACGACCTCAAGCGTATGGCAATCACCTGGATTACGATTTCTTCCAGAAGAATTAAATAATGACTTTTTACAGCAGTCCAGAGTTTGTGATAAAATTGCTTCACCAAAAAATAGAGAGACAAGAACAAGTAAATGCAGATCAAGTGAATTAAATCAGCCGAAGCATGAAGAACTGAAGGATGAAACACAGAACAGTAACAGAAAATCATTTTCCTCAAGCTGTGACATGTTTGATTCATCAGCACATTTTAACATTTCTATTGCATGTGATGCTGTGAATCCACTGAGCACCTTTTCTAGCCCAAAATATTATGAAGTAACTACATCCGGACAGCACCTTGTAAGAACTGTATCCGTGAAAAATCTCGATGCACCTTTTGATGAGAAATCACTTTATAGTCATTCTGGTCAGAATCTAAGTTTTAATTTAGAGGATGCACCTTTATCTGAAAGCTTACAAGATTTTGTTGAGCCTCCGGTATCAAAGATCATTGACACAAAGGAGCACAGTTCAGGTGAAAGAAATAAAATGACTCAAGAGCAAAACGGATGCTGTCAGATTGAAAATTCGGTGAGTATACAAATGCCAGTTTGTGGAGAAAATTTGACGTCACCAGTGTGCAATGTGAACATCATTGAACAAAAAGAGAATTGCGAAAATGACTGTTTTGAAAATTCTGAAACTACACTGAACAACTATGAAATTCCTCGGTTTCTCACAACCGGTTCCTCGAGGCTAAAAGGGGTGCCTTTTAGTTCTACAAATAACAGATTGTCATTTTCTAACAAAAAAGAATCTTGTTTAAAAAGAAACATAACCAACAGCCCCTCTGTGGCTTTTTGTTCAGTAAACCATGAAAAGGGCAAATATTTCAGGCACTGCACACAAAGTGAGGTCCATTCTGTAAACTGCAAAGTCAAGCAGGAACTGATTGTGTTTGATGACCATGAGGATAAATACAATTGCTCTGTAGACTTGTTTGCTTCTGGTCAAAGCGGTATAGACATGAACCTTTCAGATGTGACAGAGATTTCTAAAGTAAATGAACCGAGGAGTGTCAACACATCAGAGCCTGGAGTTTCTGGTCCCCTGCTTTTTTCGCCATGTTTACAATCCACCCCAGTTTCTTGTTTTCAGCACTCATGTGAGCCAAAAACTGGGAGAAGACGAAAACGAGTAGGCTCACTGTGCTCCAAAGGCATTAAATGTGAGTTTAAAACTGAGAGTACTGATCTGAGGTTAAGTGATAAAAGACTGAAGTTTGATCAGATACTAAATAATGAATGTATTGAAAATACAAAATGTCATTTATCTGCAAATGAGTTGTCCAGAGATCTTTTTGAAAATTCTTTTTGAATTGAAATTGAGATTAATTATAAATGTATAAATTAATATGTAATTTAAATAGTTTATTGCTGATTAAATGTAAATAAACTGTAAATTTATAATGATTTATAATACACACACACACGTTGCCCAGAATAAATGAGTTCACCCCTCACAGATCTCTCTTTTTTATTGATATTTTCTATAGGATCCTGTACAATAATATGTATAATAATATATGTAGGGTGACGCGGTGGCGCAGTGGGTAGCACAATCAACTCACAGCAAGAAGGTCACTGGTTCGAGCCTCGGCTGGGTCAGTTGGCATTTCTGTGTGGAGTTTGCATGTTCTCCCCGTGTTCGCGTGGGTTTCCTCCAGGTGCTCCGGTTTCCCCCACAAGTCCAAAGACATGCGCTATAGGTGAATTGGGTAAGCTAAATTGTCCGTAGTGTATGTGTGTGAATGAGTGTGTATGGATGTTTCCCAGTGATGGTTTGCAGCTGGAAGGGCATCCGCTGCGTAAAACATGCTGGATAAGTGATTACACAGATTAATAAAGGGATAAAGGGATTAAGCCAAAAAGAAAATGAATGAATAATATATGTAATACATTAGATTAGTCAGTACCCAACCCAAAACTAAAACCTCCAAATTAATTTGTTGGGGAAAATATTCAATAAAACTTTACTAATGAGGAAAAATCAAGAGAAACTTAAAATATATATATTTTTTAGTTTGTAGTTTTTTTCCAATACCTTATTTAAATTAAAATGTATTATTTTTCTTTTCCTAAAGACGTTAGGTGACCAACATCTTATTTTAGTGTATATACTTGTTTAATAAAACTATATATATATATATATTAATATATTAATATATTTATTTATTTATTTCACACAATTTTTGGTCCTGTGTATACATTTTGAATAAAAAAATTAAACGATTTACATTTTTTATTATGTACTTTTGTTCTGACCTACAAGCGTATAAATAAGTGTTTGATCACTAAATGTGTCTATTTTGCTTCACGTCCCCTAATACATCAGAAACGATAATGTATTAAATATTACCAATTAAAATGCACTAATCCAGTTCTCGCATTTGTGTGCCTATTATTATATTGATAAATCATGATTTAAACCCGTTGAACCTCCCTTCGATGCAAATTCTCCAACAGAGCGTGCTTCAGTTTCAAGGTGATGACTACATTGTACTCCCTGTTGTGATTTTGTTGATTTATGTAATTTTTAATTCTGATAGGCTGTTCTTGAAAACAGTAGGGATTTTATGACCAATGACATTGAGCGCAAGGTCTTCACCACCCAATCCAGTTCGAGCGTTTCAGAGCAGCCAATAAAAAATCAGTGACGCGCGTTCAACTATAAAGCATTTCAGATGACGCGCAGTCTCTGCTGAAGTACGACGGACATTTTGCAACGTTCAATAGAAACAACACCACTACACAAAAGCAAGACGCGAGGAGATTCGGCTCAGCATTCGACGAACAGAAGGAACCAAAAGGAAATACAGATGTTTAAGTGGACTGTGTTGCGCGTTATGTTTGTATAATAGTTTAGTTTGTGTGGCGATTCAACGGCTCAAAGATGTCGGACGACGGCGCGAGGGAGGACGCCTGCCGCGAGTATCAGTCCTCGCTGGAAGATCTGACTTTCAACAGCAAACCACACATCAACATGCTCACCATTCTAGCCGAGGAAAACATCCAGTTCACCAAGGATATCGTCGCAATTATTGAAGCACAAATTGCCAAGGTTTTTATGAAAATAGATTTATTTTTTGTTTCAGTCATCGTCTTTTAGCGCGAGTGTGGCCAGTTAGTTCAATGACGACATGACATGAGGCCTGTAACATGGCGGCAACACGGCTAGTTCGTTAACCACATTGTGTAACGTTTAATGGTCAAAACATGGTTTGACGTTGTATCATAGTTAATTGACAGCAAATTCCGAATATACGGCTTTTGTGTATACATTAATAAGAATGTCCTGTTTTGTGACTCTTAAAAGTAACCTCGCATTTCCAAATTAGGCCAGTTAAAACCGCATGTTTATCTGTTTGTTGGGTCACAGCTGTTCACAAAGTCGGACTTAATGTTGGGGTTGACGCACGTTGAAGTTAATAATCCATGTTTACATTCTCAATAAGATTATAGGATAATGATCTAAACCCAATGGCTACCGTTTCATTACGCTACTGTTCACACCAATTTGATGTTCATTTTAACGTTATAACCGATTATGCGTTATATTATTTAACGTTCATGTGTGTGTCTGTGTATTTATACATTTAGCGAGAGGGTTATTTAATGGCATGTAACGTTAGACGTATAAATAATGTATCCACAGTAAAACGATATGCGAAATATCCTGATTACGTAATCAACCCAACGACTCGAATCGCCTTTTCGTTCATTAGTTTTTTGCTCGCAGCATAATATTGTAAAGTTAAATGATTACAAATGTTGCTATAAACCGGCTTTCAGCGTGCTAAAATCAGAAATGGGTATCCACATACTCCTTGCTGTAGCTCTGTCATCTTACCAGCTGGTGCACGTGGTTTGCCGCCCATGTATACAGTTGGCTGGTTGTTTTTTGAAAAACTAGTGGAAATATTTTTTTATTTTTACTTTTTGTTTGTTTACAATCTATTTGAAATCCTACAGTAGATAGAATAGTTGCTCCGTGAAAACGGATTTAAAGTCTTTAATACAAATGTGCGCCATTCAAATTGCTTTGTACTTGAACCAATAAAGGGTTTGGGGTGTTAGATTGCTGAATAATTTTTCTATCCTTTGCTGCAATGTTAATAAATGGTATATAACTGTGACAATAAACCATGTGAAATGTCCTTTTGTCTTTATTTCCCAGTGTATTTTTTTCTGGTAATACATTTGCTGTATTAATTGCAGTCTGTCTTTAAAAACAAAGACATTTGCATTGGTGCATTGTTCTTTCTGATAACTTATAAAAACTGAATGTGTTGAATTACTTTGAAAAAAGAAATGAAGGAATTTTACAAAAACTGTTTCTCTTTGCACTGGGGCATGATGATCACAGCTTTTTTCTGGACTAAACTAAAACTTTTAACATCAAATGTTACCTTTTTTTTCACCAATACGAAGACCAATTTAAGCTCGAGTTTAAATGGATCCCAGAGTTGGATTCATGGCCAAGAAACAAAAATAGAAGTGAAATCTGCTTTATTTTATTTTTCTATTTAAAGGGCTTCTTGCTCAAATCAACTGAGACTTTGGTGGTTTTATAAAGTGAAAAAACAAACTGAGTTGTACTGACAACCTAACAAAACCTTTTCCTACTTGATGGACTGAGCTTTGAAGACTGAACGAAGAAGATTGTCAGTTTCCTTATTTTTTTCCTCACTTGGACATGGATGTTTTTGTACCCTCGTCTGAGAACTTTTTTTTTTCTCTTCTTTTTCCCCCTATTTTTTTCATTTGATCTCTGAGGATTTTCAGCAAAATGATGGACTTCATCTTAAGTTTTTTTTTTTGTGCCAGTATTTTTAATCCAACCATTTAATAACCTCCACTATCTTAATCACTGTAGTTGTGTATTTTCTCCATGTTGTTCTCTAAACTTGTCAGTTTTCTATCACTTTAGGCACCTGCTGTTGAGAAGCTTCCAGTTTTGTACTTAGTGGATTCCATAGTGAAGAATGTTGGAGGGGCATACCTTGAAGTGTTTGCTAAGAACCTAGTCAATTCCTTTATTTGTGTATTTGAAAAGGTACATAATTCTTTGAGTTTATGTCCATGGTGTTATTCCTGATTGAGCATCATGTGCTCTTTTTTTCCCTCATTTAAAATACTGTTTACACCCCCCCCCTCCCTTGTAGTTTAATGTTTATAGTAATAACAAAGTTATTTTTTGTAATCAAAATGGTTTTGTCAGTGTTTTGTAAAAAAATTTGAGTAGTCAGATCTTTTCCCCTTTTTCTTCACTTTAGGTCGATGAGGCCATCAGAAAAAGTCTCTTCAAATTGCGTTCTACATGGGATGAAATTTTCCCCTTGAAGAAACTATATGCACTGGATGTGCGTGTGAACTCTGTAGATCCTGCATGGCCTATTAAACCATTGCCACCAAATGTAAATGCCAGCATTCATGTTAACCCAAAATTTTTAAAACCGGTAAGCATTTTTTGTACCGGCTATCACCCTTTGTAGTGAAAAAGGCACCGCTATGGTTTATCTGAAATGTATACTTTTGTCTTTGTATAGACTGAAGAAACGCCTCCGAAGCCTACACCACCACCCCCAACACCAAGCTTGACTCAAGAGCAGCTGATAAGGCAACAGTTGCTTGCAAAGCAAAAGCAGTTGTTAGAACTTCAGCAAAAGAAGATAGAGCTTGAACTTGAACAAACAAAAGCTCAGTTGGTGAGTTAAATGGCCATGTGCTTGTAACAATGATCTGGAAAGTATTGCATGTTAGTATTTGCTGTTGTAGAATTTTTAAATGTTTGCCATGACTCCTGTTGGTATAATACAGTTGGGCAAAAATTCTTAATTCTGATTCATAAATGACTAAATACACTTTTGATATAAATATATATTTACTGATTTTTAAAAAAAAATTTCCCTAAAGGCTGCCAGTCCATCTCCTGCTTTAAATCACGTCAGTGCTCCAGTCCGTTTCAATGCCTCACCAAAGGTTAATCCAACGGTTCCTCTTCCACAAACCAAATCTTGGCTTCCAGCGCCATCAGAAAAATTGTCAACTAGAGATCCTAGATTAAACAGACCTGGTACAACAGCAGTAAATCCAAAAGAACAAGTGACTCATAAAAAGGAGAGTCCAGTTGCACCAAGCTTTCTAAATGCTCCAGAAAAAAGAGGACAACCTTCGTCTGAAAGACCAAGCAAGTTGGATAAGTTGAGGATTCCAAAAAAGGATAACTCTGCTGTTGAGGAAAAGTCTAAATCCAAGTCTATGTTGCAATCTGGAAAAGTGATGCCTGTGAGACCTAGAGGATTAGAGTCTGAACATTCTAAGGGTGCTGAAGTCAACAAAAAGGACCCACGGCTACATAAGCAGATGCATGAAAGGATGGATTCAAAAGATGAAGATGTTCGAGAGAAGAAAAGAAGCTCAGAGAAAAAAGATAGGGATGAAGGTTTCAAAAATTTGGATCATCAGAAGTCAAGCAGCAACAGAGGCAAGCTTATAAATGGCTCTGTGAACAAGCATGAAAAGCTAGAGACATTTCTGAAACAGGAGATTAAAGTGAACAAAGCAAATGTTAGAAAAAGGTCTAGGTCACGTTCTCCACCAGTACATTCTCCAAAAAGAAAAGAGAGGCGATCATCTCCAAAAAGAAAAACCAGGAGCATTACTCCACCTCCAAAATCTGGAAAGTCTAGGGTCAGTAAGCATCCACATGATGATGCTTTTCCACAATCAAGTGCAAGAGATGAACGTGGTACTAAGAAAATTATCTCTGAATCAAGACGATCAAAAAGGCCTCTTGAGGATAGACCTGCTGAACAGAAAGATGTACCACTGCAAAGAATTTCTGCTGCAGAGATAAAAGATGGCAAGAGGTGGAGGAGTGGATGGGAAGAAAACAAACAGTAAGTCATTTCAATTACTTGCACCTTTTGTCTTGATTATATTTTGTAAACTCACTCAAATTGACAACTTTGTTTTAACAGTCCTAAACACTCAGATACAGATCTTTCACATGGGCGAATGGGGATCCAGAAACACAAAACTTGGAACACTAATCAAAGACCACCCACACCTCGTACACCTAAGCAACATCGCTTAAGTGTTGATAGCAACATACAAATACCAGAGGCACTGAATTCTGCTAGTAAACGGGATCTTTTAAGAAAGGTGTGGTAACTTCCTCATAGTTTTGTAATAGATTTTGTTCTAATATATTGTTTTTTACAATATACATTTTTTTTTATTTCAGGCTAGCAAAAGGCGTGCTGATGGTGAAATATCCAATGATGAATTCCTCAGCGTAGCTCATCAAATCAACCAACTTTTTCAATATCAAGAGGAAAGGCAACGGTCAGACTCTTGGGATGAATCGTGTGATGAGGGACTGTATCCATCAAGAAAGAAACAACAAGAAACCATATCTGATGCAGAGCTTTCTTATCTTGAGCATAAATCTAAGTTAAGAAGAACTCAGCTTCACCGTCCAGGTAAAATTTTACCCACTCGTAATTGATGTTTGCATGTCTATATCTGTTGTATGTGTGAACAAAGGTGTTTTTTATTTTTTTTTAAAGTTTCCCCAGTGAAATACAACTTGTTGTGGTTGGTGCATTATAGGGGTGTAAACCTAAATTCTTTTCCTATCATGATTTGTCAATTTCCACAGTGCAAAAAGAGGGCCATTTACCTTTGCATGAACTGTATCTCTATCCACCTCATCATGAAGTACCTGAACAATACAGTGAAAGCTTGGATGTGAATAAAATGTCAGGTGATCCCATAAAGCCACTCTCTGACCATGAAGGTCCCAGAAGAATTGACAGGCCTCCATCCTGCACAGGGTCTACTTTAAGAAATTCACCAAGCCCAGTTGGCTTAGACAGTATCTGTGGAAAATCAACAGTACTTCCATTTGAACGGCCATCATCACCATCTGAAATGGATCAACAGCCTGAGGGAGACATCAGCCCACGTTTTGAAAGTCCCAACAGTGTGCACTCTGGCACAGGCCCAGATGATGGTCCAATTAGCATTGAGGGTCTTCCAAGGCACGATCATTTCTTGGAACAAGGAAGAAGTGGGCGAATCCTTGGTGAATCACCTGGAAATACTCCAACTCACTCAGAAGCACCCACAACGCAGGTCAATGCAGTACGGCATGATGGACCAAATCATCAACATTTTGATAGGTACAAGAATCCTCAAGCTCCTTTTGATGGGCCATCTAGCCACATGAGAGAGCCAAGATTGGATGGACCTTCAAGACCATTTGCTCCATCTCCACGATATGAAAGCAATACAGGGGGATTTGATGGATCAGGTGGACCTGTAAGGTTTTCTGGACACCAATTTGATACCCCTCACCGCTTTGAACGATTTCCAAAAGCCCCTGAAAGACCTGTGAGATTTAACAACCCACCAGTGTCACATAGGCCAATGAGGTACGTAGAGCCTCATAATGTGAGATTTGACTCCCCGACACCAGTTCATTATGATCACTCAATGCCTCAAAACAGATTTGTTAATCCGCCAAGGTTCGATAACCCTCAAGTGCAACATGGTCCACCAGGATATGAGGAACCACATTTCCCAGCTAGAATAATCAATTACGATGAACAGCAGGGTGCAGTTAGATTTGATAATCCAACATGTGGGATTCGTTTTGAGAACCCTGTGCAGCCTGAACCTTTAAGGTTCGATGCACCACCAGTCATGCCAAGATATGACCCACAAGGTCCTCCAAGATACTGCGGTCCAAATATTCCAAACCAGCTGAGACCACAGGAACCGACAATGTATGATCAAACCCAAGGTCAAGCCCCAATGATCAACCCTACTGTACCACCACTCAATTTCAACATGCCACCCATAAACTCATTTGGTGGTCCAGCCCATCAGTTTTCCATGCAGCAAAATGTCTCACAAACCTCCAACTTCAGTGTGCCAGTTCCTACATCGTCAGATTTTCAGGGTTCATTTAGGCCTCCATTCCCTGGTCCCGGTGTTGGAGGTGTTCCTCAGCCTGTAAGTACTGCCTCTCTTTTGAAAGTTGCAGAGTGTTTTGTATTGTTGTTTTATTTATTCAGACATTTAAAATGGTATTTTCAGATGATGGGTGCTCAGACCTTCATGCCCCCAAATCCAATGCCTTTCCAGCCAGGTAAAAATATCCTCATTTTTTTTTTTTTATCTGTTGACAACCTGAAAATATACACTACTGTTAACATATTTGCCTTTTTGATTGTGAAATCTACTTTAGACCTGTTTTGTAATGAGGGAATTGTTTGTTGCTTCAGGCTCCCAATTTCCACAGCCTGAGCCAGAGCCATTGAGGCAAATAGATGTGAACGATCTGTTGTCTAAGCTTCTATCCACTGGAATTATTAAACCTGCACCTACAGACCCAACAGCTGGTATGCATACTTTAATATAGTAAATGTTTTTCTGTATAACAATTATTGCAGTATACTCTTATGCATTAAATGAACCAATTTCATGATTAAAAAAAAAATCTGTCTTAGACTCCCCATCGGCTAGTCAGACTATATCTGTGCCTGAAGAAGAGGAGGAGGAGGAGGAGCAAGAGGAAGATGATAGTGTCCCAGATTTGACTGGCTTTGTTTTGGATGACATGAAACAGTAAGTACATCTAGATACTCTGGACTCTTGTCAAAGCTAAGAGGAATATTTCTTTTGTTGTGTGAGTGTGGAAAAATTGCTGATGTTTTGGAAATTTTGTTTAATATAGGAGACACGAAAGCATTATCATTAAACTCTATACCGGAATCCAGTGCTATTCCTGTGGCATGCGTTTTACTGCATCTCAGACGGATGTGTATGCAGATCATTTGGACTGGCACTACAGACAGAACCGCTCTGAGAAGGACATCAGTAAGAAAGTCACACATCGCCGCTGGTACTACAGTCTGACGGTAATTCATTTTCATTTAATTTTTATATTTTATTGGTCATAAATTGGCCTCTTGAAAATGTGGTCAGAGAACAAAGAATTTTAACATTGAAAATTGTGTGTTAGGATTGGATTGAATTTGAGGAAATCGCGGACCTTGAGGAGAGGGCAAAGAGTCAGTTCTTTGAAAAAGTTCATGAGGAGGTTGTACAGAAAACTCAGGAGGCAGCCAAAGAGAGAGAGTTTCAGAGCGTGAAGGCTGCAGCGGATGTCGTTCATGAGGTAAGAGAACATGCAATATGATTATTTGAAGTCTGAAAGTAAGCACCTGTCAAATGAAAGACTTCTTTCTTTCTTTACCTCAGTTGTGCGAGATTTGCCAGGAGCAGTTTGAGATGTATTGGGAGGAAGAAGAGGAAGAGTGGCACCTAAAGAATGCCATCAGAGTTGATGAAAAGGTAAGAAATCCACTAATGAAAAGAAAAGCACTTGGGTTTTTTTAATAATAGTATCTTAAATTTGCTTACATATGTTTTTTTCTTTCCTTTTTTTTTAGACATATCATCCTTCATGTTATGAAGACTACAAAAATGTAAGTCTTGATTTAAGTAGTTTGTGATGTTGTGCAAGTGTCTACTTTATCATATACTCCTAAAATGGACAAGTTGTAAACCTGTATTTATATATATATTTATTTAT
>CAIGQW010000287.1:351387-385977 GCA_903798125.1 Danio choprae
AATATATATATATATATATTAATACAGGTTTACAACTTGTCCACTTTCAAGAGTTTGCCCAGATTTCTGTCATCTTCAAACAGGCACTAAATGCCACAAACTCTCCACCAACTGACCTAGTTCATTTTTGCTTTCTGAAATCGCATGTTGGTTTGAGTATTGTAAAACGCACCACATTCTTTTAACAGTCTCTCCTTTTAGATTAAATCAACAGCTTTCAGTGAAGTTTTGTGGATATCACAGCAGAAATAAAAGCTGCTTCTTTATATCATTGTGTAAGATTATTTTGCAGGATAAGATCGAAAGATCAGAAAAATCTCTGGTGTCTACTCACTCTCCCCCCACAGAAATCTAGAAAGTGGACAAAGTCAGATTAAAACTTTTTCATTAGCTATGTAACATGTCTAGCTTACTCAACAGTTCTTTCATGTTGCTGCAAAAACCTCTATTTGGTCATTTACTTCATTTACTCACTTTGCACAAAACACATTTTGGATAAATGTTATTAACCAGACAGCCTATTAACCATTGACTTACATGGGGGAGGTGGTGGGGAATCGATGCTTAGTGTCAGCTTGGAAACTCACCTGAAAAGTCTAAATGTTGTGTGTGTTCACCATAAAAAAAGATACTCATACAGCTTTGGAACAAGTACTGGATAAGTAAATAATGACAATTTTCATTTTAGGGTGACCTATAATCATAATGTACAATGAAGCTTGATTTTGCTTTTGTAGAAATATTTGTGTAAAACAAATGTAGGGACATGTTTTTAAAATGTCTCCCTTTTTTTGTAGACATCCTCCTTTATGGACACCACACCCTCACCCAATAAAATGCTTACAGAAAATCCCTTAACAGCTTTTTTGAAACAAGAGCAGGAAGACGAGACCTCATGCTCCAGTGTTAAAGAAGAGCCCGCTGAGGACGATACGGAGGCTCCAATGGTAAAAGAGGAGGTTCAGGTTAAGTTAGAAGGAGAATCACAAACCAGTGCAATTATTTTCTAACTATGCTGCTCTTTAGCCACTTCTTTTGGTGGTTATTTAACTGGTCCTTTGTGTTTTTGTAAAGAAGGATATTTTTATATTGCAGAGCTCTGGGGCCGGGACCTCAGCTAGTCACTTTAAATACATTTTTGTATTTGTATTTGCCTGCACATTTCAGGTATTTTTGCCATGTGAATGCCCAATGAAATGTACTGAAAAAAGACGTGCGTTTGGGGTATATGTATATGTATAATTTAATTTATAAATAAAGATATTTTTGGTATACATTGTGTAGTATTGATAAAAAAAAAAGGTTAGAATTTTTTGGTTCTCTGAATTTAAGATACTTGTTTAAATTTTTTTTTTTTTTTTTGAGAATGTTCAACGATGGTTGAAATACTAATTTATGAATTACCTTGATTTCCTGTCTACAAAAAAAAAAGGAAACTTTTTCCAGTCGTTTCTTTAACAATTCCTTAAATCCAGTTTTGGAGCTGATTGTAAATTAATAAATGTTATTAATATTTGATGGTACATAGTTTACTATGAGCATTTCCCTGACCTCGGTATGTAAATAGTTGGCAGAGTTTACTACTGTATTGCTTCAAAGTGATGTTTAGTTCAAAATGGAAAAAAATCAGGGTGGTTTCTTTTCTCTTTTTGCAGAGGTTGAAAGGGCGTTTTTTTTCTTTATGCCGAATATTCAATAAAAATTTAAGAAATAGTGTCTTGTGTGAAAAGTGATTGTGTGCTTTTTGACCGATCTAAAAGTTGTCAGTTTTCTGCATAATTCTAAATAAAGTTTCAGTTTTAATGTTGTTCTCTGCTTATTTATTGTTCTGGTTTACAGTATGCATTGCACCATTTAAAAAAAAAAGCTTTTATAATCTAAATTAAGCTCCGTGATTGAAGATATTAAGTGAAAATGACAACAATACAACTGATTCAGTTTCCAGATGAGGTTTAATAACTTATTAAAAATAAAAATCACAAAATACTTGTATAAAATGGCATGCTCAAACTCAAAACATTTCAACAAATGTTCTCTGAAAATTGTACAAGTATGTACTACACCTGCTTAAATGACACCACTATTTGGACATACTTAATGTTGATGTATTTTGAGCATTTTTAGGCAATGCTTTAAAAAATGTAATGTATATAGCATAATATGAGAATTGATAAAACACTGATGCCCAAACCAGGACTTGTGAGGCAAAAAGGGGAATTTATATAATAAATGGCTCACACAACCCTAAAACGAGTTTGATCTTTGGCCGTTCATGGTAAAATGTTTGGGCACCTCTGGTCTAAATACAATTGTGTTGCTCATGAAAAACATTAATAAAAATATAATGAAATCTACATAAGTTTTAGGCAAAACTTCAAATTTCTCTAGTTTTGCGAGCTTCATTTCCAGAAGCGATAGAATCCCAAGGCAATTGCCAAGCAGGTGAAGATGCATGCTGTGAAACAATAATAAAAAAAAAAAGATCATTTAATTTACAGATTTGTTTTTAGTGCCTATCCAATAAAATGTCAATTTAATCTGTTATCAAGTTAATTGTCTGATCTGAAGGACAATGTTTGAAAAGAATGTCGAGTCCATACCTGCAAGATATCTAACAGTCTCCAGCTTGAGTGATTCCAGGAGGGTTTTCAAAGAAGCTACTTGGATGTCTATTTTCTTTGACGTTTCAACTGCTTCACTTTCTATATCTGCATTCTGTTGAAAATGTGAGGTTAAAAAAAATACTATTTTGTTTCCATTCCAATTTAAAGTTATCAAATGGTTGCTTTTGTCTTACCATTTTTTGAAACTCCATTCTAACATCCATCAGTTTCTTCTCTTGTTCTGTAAACTAGAATAAAAACCGTCTCAGTAACTGAAAGCGTAAATTCTTAAACTGTTTAGAAAGTTCAAATGCACTTATACCATATCTGTAACTCTGCTTCTCTCCAGATTAATATCTAACTTTGCTTCAGCTCTTATTTTTTGGCTTTCTTCCTACAGTGTTAAGAAAAAAATAAAGATTAAATTAAACGGATACAAAGGTACTGTGCTGAATGATTACTGAAATCCACACGTCATCACTTCACTCACCAGCAGTCTGTTCGTTATTTGCTCCAGTTCTGTTTTCATTTTCTAAGTGAAATATTTGAACCATGAAATATTGAAATTGATACAAAACATTATGACGGTTTAATAAAATTTGGGTCTCCAAAATACAAAAAGTAACTAGATTTTGAATGCAATACAAAAGTTAAATTACTGTTACGGGCAAACAGGTTTTTTCCCTTTATTTTGCATTTGTTCTGATTCTACAACCACAAACAATTATGAAATACAGGTCTAAGTGTCATGCTTACAGCATTTTCTGAACGTAAATTGGCAAATTCACTCTTCTCCAGGATAACCATGTCTTTCCTGATAGCATCGAGATGAGCCATGATTTGCTGTAAAGCTATTTCCTAACACAGAACAAATGAAGAAACCATATCAAACAACTGGGTTCACTGAGACATTTTTGCTGACAGCAGTTTTGTTGACGGTTTACCTGATGCGCTCCAGTGACCATGTCTCTGTATACAATGTCAATATTGGCCGTAGTAAGAGTCACTAAGGCTGTGACGATCAGTTCCGCTTGCCTCTTCTCAAAGCCTGGATTATGATGTGAAATAAGGGACATTAAACATGTATTGTATTATAACATGCTTATTTCTCCTCAATTGCTGGCAAAACAAATTGCTCAATTCAAGACCTAACAGCAAGGTTCTGGAGCAATGGTTGGAAAAACCCCATCAATGTTTTACAGTGAATTCTACATTAATAAATTGTATATGCATGTGTTTAACCAATCTTTTTAAATAAATGTAACATATAACAAAAACAAATATTTATAAAAACGTTCAAGGAAATATAATGGAAAATTATAGTGTATATATAGTAAAGCTGATAGTATTAAAGCTGATTTAAGTAGTACATATTAAAATAACGTACCATTCAAATTAGAAACCCACAAATTACAAGGGCAACACACTTAAATCTTCAGCCCAGTTTACTTAGTTTGTCACAGTAAAATAGTTTGTCATAGTAACATAGTAACTCAGTTTACTAGTAACTTAACTAATAAACATACCGCTTGATTCCAGCTCTTTGACGAGCGCATGGGAGTCAAAGGTGAGTTTCCTCTGCTCCAGTGGTGTTAACTCCACCTTTCTCACATCGTATGTTTTGACAGCAGTCGTTTTATGCAATCCTAAAAGAATAATACATCTGTAAACACTTAAGCGCACTATATAGATAGCCCACAGTGTCCGTCGATCAACTCAACTCTTACCTCTCTGACGACACAGTGGCTGGATGTTGAGTTTTAACAGCGAGCAGAATTGCTGCTGTCTCCGCATAAAGATTCCCCAGGACGACATTGCTATATATAAAAAGTTATATATAGCTAAAAATTGATTATGTTAATATATACTTGTTATGCGCCTTTAGTTACTGTACTTTTTTTGCAGATTGCTCAACTACAGCCAAGACGAGCTCTCGAGTGCGATTCCAGGGCGGTTCCACACTTCTTTCACGGTCAAATCGATTAGTTTTGTCTTAAGGAATTTTTCCTGTTTTTGTTAGTTTACTGTTTGGTTTCCTGTTCCATTTAGGTACACTTTAGATGACGTTTCTATAGATTGTAAAAAAGGTGGGATTTTCATTGATGCCGTACTGGTAAAGGTAACTAGAAAGGCAGTAGCGTGAAACATTAGTGACCCGGATGTTGTTTCAAATTCGTCTGAAATGTAAGACGAAGCTAATTTATTTGCAACTTTTAATGTTCAAAGCATTTGTTGCGATGTTTATACTCAACATGGAAATTAACGCTTAAAGGGATAGTTCAGCCCAAAATGAAAGTTGACAGATTTGAAAAAAAAACCCCACTATTAAATATTTTTTTACTTAATATTCAAGTAACAACAATCTAACAGTAAAATTAAGAACACAGAGAGAGAGTCCAAAATATTTAAAAGATTATGCTTTTTAATGCACAAATGTCTTTCACGAAACAAAATAAGTTCTGTTAAAGTACCTTTCTGAGCCGCCACGCGCCCCTTACTGGAGGACTATTTCATGGCAGCGGCGTTGTTGCACTCAAAGGCTGTATTCTTTTTTTTTCTCCAGCAGACTGTCATGGCGGCGTCCATGACTAACGATCAGAGCTGGTTTTTTGCTCTGGCACTCGGAGTTTCATTTCTGAAATGTCTCCTGATAAATGCATAGTAAGTGAAGTCATCTCACATTATGGACATGTGTTTTCATTTGATTGCCACATTTAAAGGTAACATGTATTGGAGTGTTCAGTGTGGTAAGAATGAGGAAATAGTCAAGATTCATTCATTCTGTCCTCATTTAAAGAAGTGAAAAGCAATCACATAATGGGAAACAATTTTGTATAAATTTGACATCTTTGAAACTTTGTTGTATTTCAGTCACTCTACGGATTTTGACGTGCATAGGAACTGGCTTGCCCTGACTCATAGTCTGCCAGTCTCGCAGTGGTATTATGAGGTAGGCATATGGATTGCATATTGTTTATGCAAATATCTATCTATCTGTCTGTTATTAATATTATTATTATTATTACTATTACTACTACACTCACCAGCCACTTGATTAGGTACACCATGCTGGTACTGTATGAACCATTTTGGTTTGGCCTCAGAGTTAAAACTTTATGACAGATTCTAAGATTCAAAAATGTGCTAGAAACATTTCTCTATGTTTACATGACAGCAACACACAGATATATTAGCTTGATATTGATAATTGTACAGCACAATGTTGAAATGTTGCTGCATAAATCAAGACTACTTTGACAAACAAATTATTTCCCAGTCTAACATTGTTCTGTTTTAGTGAGCACTTGTAAATTGTAGCCTCAGTTTATTTTTATAATCTGACAGGAGTGTCCCTGCTGTGCTCTTTTTCTGCTGCTGTAGCTCATCTGCTTCAAGGTTTGACATTTTGATTAGAGATGCTCTTCTGCAGACCTCGGTTATAACTAGGCACTAGTGGTTATTTGAGTTACTGTTACTCTTCTGTCTGCTCGACCAGTTTGGTCATTCTCCTCTGACATCTGGGATTAATCAGCACTTTCACACACAGATACACTTAATTTTTTTTGTTCAGTAGTTTCTATATACCAGCCTATCTGCAACCAACAACAATTCCATACTCCAAACAATATCACAGCACTTCAAAAATCACAGCTCTTCTCCATTCTGATGCTCTATTGGAAATAAAGTCGATCATCTTGACCACATTTACATTGCTAAATGCATTAAATGGCTGCAATGTAATTGGCTGATATTTGTTATATAGATATTTGTGTTAAACACAATTCAACAGGTATACCTAATACAGTGGCCATAAATAACCGAACAAACACTGAGTTTTATTTTTGTGGTTTAATGTTTATTTTTACAGGCTACATCTGAGTGGACGTTGGATTATCCTCCTCTGTTTGCTTGGTTTGAATATGGATTATCTCATATTGCCCGATTTTTTGATAAGGAGATGCTGGTTGTTCAGAATCTGAATTATGCAAGCCCAGCGACAGTCCTGTTCCAAAGGCTTTCAGTCATCGTGACCGATGCGGTCTTGTTTTATGCAGTCAAAGAGTATGTTGTGTCTACATGCTACACACTTAAATATTATTACCTTTACACAAGTCACAAAGTGTTATTACCATAGTCTTTTTTATAATGGAAAGATCTGGCAACATTTTTATGTAAGGTGACCTAGTTATACATGTTCCGTGCACTTACTATAGTAATTACAATGTATTATGCATAATTACATGTAACTAAACCTAACCCAGATTCTAACCTCAACCATATAGTAATTGCATGTAATTAATACTTGTTACTCAATACTTAAATGAATAGTTAACTGTCACATTAAAACAAAAATAGATACTTTTACAGAAAGACTATTTATGGGATTGTTTTTTTTAAATTTGATATGTTGTATGTGTTTAATATTGTAGATGTTGCAAATGTTTGCGAGAAGACAAAGGAAAGGACCTTCTGGGAAAGCCGTCTTTCATCCTGACGGTGCTGTTGTTGTGGAACTTTGGTCTTCTAATTGTTGATCGTATCCTTTGAGATTTGGCTCATTAATGAGTTCAGTCATGCATTCCCCGCTGTGGCTCAGACCTGTCTTTTCTCTTACCTGATATTAATTTCACTTGACTGATTTCTTGCAGATATTCATTTCCAGTATAATGGCTTCCTGTTTGGAGTTCTTCTTCTGTCAATAGCAAGGCATTTACAGGTATTGGCTGTAATTTGTTTTAACAAGTAAGCATTCAAAATAATAAAACTGTAATTTGTTACACATTGTACATCATATATTGTAATCAAATGTTTTTTTTAGAATTTTGTGAAAGTTATTATTAATTAATATTATTATTATTATTAATTGTTTTGATTTTGTATGTTGACAGAACAGACACTTAGAGGGGGCCTTGCTGTTTTCAGTACTTTTAAACTTGAAGCATATATATCTATACATCGCACCTGCATATGGTATCTTCCTGCTAAGGTGTTTTTGTTTCACCCAGAGCAATACAGGTAGTTTATTTTATGGTTTTTCTGCATAATTGACGAAAATATTTGTATCATCATTAAAAAAAATCTTTTTTTTGTCCTAGATGGGTCTTTGTCATGGAGAAGTTTCAGTGTCTTGCGACTTGTAGCACTAGGAACTATTGTCTTGTCTACTTTTGCTGTGTCGTTTGGACCCTTTATTGCACTGGTTTGTTAATCATATTTATCTGGGTATAAATAATTTCGGGCTTGACTGTTCTTTTTTTTATGTAATCCTACAAGTTAATTTGTAAAAACTAAGTAAGTAACTAACTAAGTAAAGAAATGTATAACTACTAATCATTTAAAAAGATATTTTTAAAAGATTATTTCAAAATTTCTGATTATTAATTTATAGTCACTAAACATTTCTTTGTGAAGTAAATGGTTCTTTGAATTTGAATCTATTTTCTTAACTTCATTCATTCATTCATTTTCATTTCGGCTTAGTCCCTTTATTGATCTGGGGTCGCCACAGCGGAATGAACCGCCAACTTATCCAGCATATGTTCTACGCAGTGGATGCCCTTCCAGCTGCAACCCATCACTGGGAAACATTCACACACTCTCACTCACACACATACACTACGGACAATTTAGCCTACCCAATTCACCTGTACCGCATGTCTTTGGACTTGTGGGGGAAACCGGAGCACCCGGAGGAAACCCACACCATGGGGAGAACATGCAAACTCCACACAGAAATGCCAACTGACTCCAGCGACCTTCTTGCTGTGAGGCAATCGTGCTACCCACTGCGCCACCGTGAGGCCCATTTTCTTAACTTTCTTAATAATGATAATAATAATAATAATAATAATAATAATAAAGATAGCAACTGTATAAAAATAGTAAAAATATAAAGATGTAAATTTGCATAATAAAGTGAATCTGAATTACAATAAACATTGACATTTAGAGGAAAGATTTGGCTCTTAAGAAATACATCTGAAATAAAAAAGGAATATTTTAAAATTGTAATAGGTGACCATATCATAGAGTTTGCTGTTATTTATGATCAAATTACTAAAGCCTTGATGAGCATAATAGATGTCTTTAACTCTTTAAGTTTGTATTAGTCAATGTTAATGTACTTACTAACATGAACAAACAATGCACAATACATTCATTACAGTATTTATTCATGTTGGTTAACATTTAATGAAAATACTGTAGTTCTTTGTTAGTTCATGTTAACTCATGATGCATTAATATTAACATGCATTTATTTGGATTTGAATAATGCATTAGTACATGTTGAAATATGATTAATAAATGCTGTACAAGTATTGTTCATGTACTTTTTTCATGTTAAATAATTAACCAAAGAAACCTTATTGTAAAGTGTGACCAAGATTTCTTTCAAAATCTTACAAACTTTACAAAATCTCACCAAGCGATCAATATATTTGAGTTGAATTAATTTATAGTTTTGTCAGTCATTCACTCATCTGTCTTTATCCACCTAGGGTCAGCTTCCGCAAGTCCTATCAAGACTCTTCCCTTTCAAGCGCGGTCTGTGTCATGCATATTGGGCACCAAACATCTGGGCACTTTACAATATAGCAGATAAAGTTTTTTCTATCCTTGGTATGTTATGTGGGTCTACTGTAAAACCACACAAACAGTATATAGAATCAGTTGATTGTATATATACATATTAGTGTTGCCTCATATTTCTTTTTTTACACTTACTGATCAATACTAATTCACTTTTATCCAGGTGTGAAATTCAAAGTGCTCGACGTCAGCAAACTCCCCAAAGCCTCAATGACTGGTGGTTTGGTTCAGGAGTTTCAGCACTCTGTTCTTCCTTCAGTCTCACCTTTAGCAACACTCATTTGCACATTGCTGTCAATACTGGTGAGCACGTTTGAATGTTTTATTTGATGATCAGGATTTAATATTAGCTAGATTGAGATTGTCTTGTGTTGCACAGATATATAAAATGTTGCATTTTTGGGGGGTCAAAATAATATATTTTTCTTTCATGTGTGAAATCATTAGACTATTAAAGATCATGTCCCATGCAGATATTTTGTAAATGTCCTATTGTAAATATATGGAAACTAACATTTTTGATTAGTAATGTGCATTGCTAAGCACTTCATTTGCACAACTTCTAGGGCTGATTTTTCAGTATTTAGATTTTTCTTTTCAACCAGATTCCAGATTTTGAGTTAGTTGTATCTCAATCAAATATTGGTCTATTCAAGAAACTATACATCTACGGATAGCTCATTTATACAGCTTACCATTGAGGTATAAATATCAATATCCAAAAATTGACCTTTATGACTGGTTTTGCCAGGTTTTCGCAACAAAACTAACCCTAATGGTCTATCAAAAATAGCTCAATAATATCAAAACACAAAATTACTGTATTATAAATAGTTTCCTTAAATAACTGTTTATTAGTAATTATACAGATTCTGTTACTGATTCCTTAAATTGGCAGCACAGCTGGCATTGTGTCTCTTGTGAGTCCAGTTAAAAAAGCGCACGCATATAAATCTAATTTATGCAATATTTCAAACCTTTAAACCATGGATTAAAAAAAAAAAACACATGGCAAGTGGTTAAAAGTTGCTCAACTTCACAGGAAAATTGCAGACAAGGCAACCCTGATTCATAGTCATGTTTGCATATATAGACTGATGATTGTTCAGTATTTGTCTCTTTGTCTCTTGCAGCCTGCTCTTTTTAAGTTATGGCACAGACCTAACGGAACGAGAGGATTCTTGCGCTGCCTTGTCATCTGTGCACTTGGATCTTTTATGTTTGGTTGGCATGTACATGAAAAAGCCATTTTGATGGCCATACTTCCTTTAAGGTGATTTTTTTTTTTTTTTGTCTGATGGTATTCTTACATTAGCATGTTCTGCTAGTCGCCCACTCTCAAAAACATTTTTCTTGTTTAGTTTGCTCGCTGTGGAGAGTAGAGAAGAGGCCAGGATTTTTCTAATCCTCAGTATAACCGGTCATTATTCTCTATTTCCACTCCTCTTCACAACTCAAGGTACGTCCCATTCAGAAACACTCACAATAAGTCTTTTCACGTCACTGATTCTAACTCCTTTTCCTTCTTAATTCCAGAGTTGCCCATCAAAATCTTCCTCATGTTGCTGTTTACAATCTTCAGTTTCACTTCTCTGAAAATGCTCTTCAGGTCGGTATTTAAAAAGAGATTATTGGATTTTTTTATTGCCTGTATGTTCTATTGATTCATTGATTTGAATTTAATTATACATTCTTCATTTGATAATTCAGGAAAGGCGGTGGTTTGTTGAATCCACTGGAGTTGATGTATCTCTTGGGCCTGATTCCTCTCGAGCTCATTTGTGAGTTTGTTTACCCGCTGACGATTTGGCAGAAGACGTTCCCCTTCCTCCCTCTGATGCTCACCTCGGTTTATTGTGCACTGGGAGTGACGTATGCCTTCATCAGACTCTATATCTCAATGCTGACAAGCTCAGACACTGCTAAAAAGGTAAAAAGTCAGTGAATCGTGTGATTTGAGGGCGTATTTTCTTAGGAATTGTTTATTTCTGTTGAATCGAACAGAAATGTTTCAATGGACCAAGATGACTGATTCGTTTGTGGGATTTGAGTATGTCGGTACTCAGTTATTTGTTACTTCATAAGATGTAGACTATGGATATAAATGTTTATTTTTTAAGCATTTCTATAAATTTGTTTGCTCCATAAACATGACTATGACCTGCAGTGTTGTTATTATTAGGGCTGGGCGAAATGGTTAAAATAATTTATTGATAATCAACCTAAAAAATATCCCAATATCTGATGGTATAATCTCTGCCCCCACATCTGAGTAGTTTTGTGATGTGCTGATGTTTAGGAAAGTTTGGCTTTAATGTAAATAATAAAGTTTGTAGTTTTTGTATATTTGAATGACTTTTTTTATTCAGTATTTTAATACAC
Organism: Danio choprae; assembly: GCA_903798125.1. Classification (NCBI taxonomy): domain Eukaryota; kingdom Metazoa; phylum Chordata; class Actinopteri; order Cypriniformes; family Danionidae; genus Danio; species Danio choprae. The sequence continues at coordinate 362,964 of CAIGQW010000287.1, forward strand.
CTTCCTTTGTAATTGAATATTTATGTTAGGCTTTCTTTTTGTTTTAACATAAGCGATTATATTAAAACACATGGCAACATTCCTTATTTCAATTTTAGGTAAAGGTGGAATATTAATATTTTAAGTTTCAGCTAAAAAGACAGTTTAATAATAAACAGGGCTCAAAAGCATAATATCATATGTCAACGAAGTCTCACAAGGATGTCCATTACAACATTGTTATCGGATGATCGACTGTTTTCGGGGGATGCATATGAGAAAGTTACTAAACTAAATGTACATGGATGATCAGCCTAAAACTGAAATTAATAGTTTAGAATCAAACAAAAAAGAAAGCTGTAGAGATGTAGAATATAAAATTACAAAGGTGTATAAAATGAATCAGAAAGTAATTAAAAATATCCAAATATTAATAAAAGAATAATTCAATAACAGATAGTACATTACTTAACTAAACCAAAGCTGATGACATGCTCTTTAATGCATTAATTTACTCGCAATGATCTTTTAGGAGGTTTGTTTAAATATTTTTATTAATAAGGCAACATAAATATTCCATACCAGATGACATATTATCTGATTTTTACTAAAAAGAAGACTACGCTGCATTCTTGATGTGTTTTCTGAGATATTTCTAGAGTGAAATATGGTAAATGCCTTTGAATTGTCACTGGAGGCAAATGCAGGATATGAAAACAAAGTCTCAAGAGAGCTTCAAAGGTTCAAACCGGGCATTTGTGGTTTCCATTAAAAACCATCTAGAAAACAAAGTAACAGATATCACTTGTCATCATGTGAAGGTGGAAGCTATCGATGTTATAAAACACCATCACGCTGAAGAATCCCACATTATTGCTTCAGTTGTGATCTGCATTTCGTGTTTTCAGTATCAGTGTAAAATCTTATATTGGCAGAGCGTCAGTTTACAGTATTGTCACACAATTGAAATCTATTGTTCAGAGAGTCTAGAAATGTACTGTAGTGGCTGCTTACTGATGCTGACAATACATTTTAAAGAGTAAATGCACTTTTAGAGTTATTTGGTAACTTGCCTGTTTTTCATAGCAAGGCTTATCCAAATGACTCAGGATTATTAAACACGCGCAGACCTCTAAAACAGTGAAATGACAGAAAAACAATATAAGTATTTAAATATACATTACTATTCAAAAGCTTTAGGTCAGCAAGATATTTGAGGTTTTTGAAAATACATCTCATGCTGAACCAAGACTGCATTTATTTGTCCAAAAATATTTTCAATTGTAGTAATTTGAAATGCTGCATCCAATTTATGGAATATTCCTGTGGAACTATATTTCTCACATGATAATTTGTTGTTATGAAACAGTTGCACGGGTGAATCATTCATCATGATTGTTTGCTGAATATCAAGTTCTAAACAATATTTTCTGTATTATTAATGTAAATTGTAATATTATAAATATTGTCATTTATTTATTAAAAGGATAGTTCACCCCAAAAAATGAAAATGTATGTGCGCTAAAATGATTCCAAACCTTTATGAGTTTCTTTTTTCTGCTGAACATAAAACAAGATATTTTGAAGAATGTTGGAAATTGTTAGCCATCGACTTTTATTGTGGGAAAAACAAATAATGTAGAAGTCAATGACTACCAGTCTCCAACATTTTAAAAAACATCTTTTTTTATCTTCAGTAGAAGAAAGGAACTCAAACAGGTTTGTGACAAGGTGACAAAGGGTGACAGATCACATAAAATTTTTTAATTCTATCTTTTTAATACGAATCATTTTGATACTGATCAGTACTCAATTGTTTTTGCAGACCCAAAGTTTTGAACTGTAGAGTCTGAAGCATGCAGTTTCTGTCTCTGAAAACGTTCAGTTTCACTGTTTCGACATGTTTATATCAACTAAAAAGACTTTAAAGTGCTGTATTTATAAGATATTGGTGGTTCTCAATGGGTCGCTCGCAACCCAAAAATGGTTCTTAAGTCTTTTCTGACAGGTAGCAAAATAAACAGGCTCATCAGCTTGCTGCATTGTTCCACCAAAACTACTACACTTTGAGGCCAAATACTGCTGTTGAGTTTGTCAATAATTGAGTATATCGTTGAGCCTGTGCAGCTCTTAGCCATATCGTGTCAACTCAATATTCTGTTGAAATCTTTGATTTACAGGTTGTGGTATTTTGAATGGGTTTAATGTAAAATGCAGGCAAAACTAATTGAGAACCACCACTCTGGACAAAAATTCACACAGTTTTTTAGGGCAATTCAGGCCACGTCGGCAATGGACTCTCCTAGAATTCACTCTCAGGGCAATATAGGGATGCCATAAACAGCACATGTATTATGTGATGTGTTGACCCAATGAAAGACACTAGATGTTCACACCATGTTCTTCGCTGAGCCTTTCCTTAAAAAGCACCACACTGTTCACTCCTAAGTCTTGCCAGCAGGTTCTTAGTCTCCTGAACTCCTTATTGCATTAGAGGATCAATGTTCATCTGAGAACTGCTCCACTGAATCTCCACGAGGTTAAATAAGACCGTGATTTGGTCCGGTAGAGGAAATAGTGGATGTGCCGTAGGAAGATACATAAGCGTGATCCTCGACTGATCCTCAACTCCATTTTCATTGATTTGAGAAAGGGAATTTTCTTTGTCCTGACTATGGAGTTCAAAGCAGCATAACGTTCATTCATTCATTTATTTCTGTCGCCCTTCGACGATAATTACTAGGACTGGAGTGAGGTCCATCAGTATCTTCAGCATATCCATAATGTCAGGATGTTCTTTGGCTCCTTCGATGAACTCTTCGAGTGTCAGTTCACCTGAAGGATTAAGCAGAGGGAGATGCGTTCAGCTCACTGAAACAGTAGAAATCAATACAAATGAAACATTTTGATTAAATTAAGTGGCACTCACCCTCTCCGTTAACATCAATCTTTTCAAATATAAGGGCCACTATTTCCTCTGGCACAATGTCACGATTTCTTGTGATGTCTTGTATAGCCTGTTGTATGACAAATAACAGTCAATGACAATCAATTTCTCATCCTTAGAACATGCAGCAATAATTGGAAATCTGCACAAAATGAAAGGTTCAAGCCACTTTATCAACTTCCCTTTTCGGTTATTATGTGCACTTAATGTCAATTATAAGAAGGCTTTCTTCTTCCAAAACAAAAAGTTAGTGTCCCACTGTTTCAATCGAGTTGACATCTTGCAATTGTGACATTATTTCTTGCTATTTTGAGTTTATATCTGAAGTTTATATAAACAAACTTTCCTTCAGAATTGCTAACAGTTGCACAGTTACAATTGCAGGCAATAAACACAGAAATTCCAAGAAATAATAAAAACTAAACTTGCAACTGCGAATTATAAAGTCTAAATTCTGAAGAAAATTTCAGAGGGGGAAAAGTTTTCTCAAAAAAAAAAAAGTCATAACTGTGAGATATACATGTATAATTTAGTGGAAAAAAATTTTTATAATTTCAAATTTAACCTTAAAACAGCAACAAGTACAAAACAGCAAAAAGTATAAATTATGAGAAATAAAGTTAATATTGTGGGTAAAAACATTGTATGAGATAAAAAAAACAAAACTGTAAGCAACAAAAGGTCACAATCGTGAGATATAAAAAATCACAAGCAAAAAAGTCCGAATTGTGAGAAGTACAAAAGCCAGAAGTGTAATGCAAGAAGTGAAAGAAAACGATGAAAGAAAAGCTCTTCAATAGAAATGGATGCCCAAATAAGGGGGGGCGGATACTTATTTTATCCGTCATGAGTGAGTGACAGGTTGTGCTACTGTGCTATCAGATCAATCCGTTTAGAGAGCAGAAGAAAAAGACTAAAATAAAGTTAGAGGGGGGAATAAAACTCTGATTTTAGTATTTTAAAAGCATATGAGCACGAATAAATTAATTAGCATAAACCCTGCTATATTAAGAGATCGTAAGTTTTGCTGTCATGGCGATTTTAATATGTGAAGTGATGAAGGAGCTGCCTGAGGTCATGAACCCGCGCTCGACACGCGACATCTCTGAAGTGTCAGATAACAGGCACAGAAACACCACACGGAAGACAGTTCGCTAACCGGATTAAATCAGATCATCTACAAGTTAAGCAGACTGATTCAGGGTCCACGTTAACCCGACCTGCCTTTTCAATCAGTTCAACAACCACTTTCTATTTTTGCTTCGTTCACAAAAGACCTAATGTGCAGGCAGCATGTACAAAATGACCTGATGTGGCATCTTGTTTTCTGGAACAAAGGTAAGAGGTAGAGAATGTTTCACGGTAGTATTGAGTCTTTTACTTACTGTAAATATCGTTTCCAGTTCGTCCTTGTCAATCTTCCCGTTTCCATCCTGGTCAAAAAGTTTGAAGTACCACTTGAGCTTCTGGTTGATTTCTCCCTTGAGCATTAAGCTAATAGCAGCGATATACTCCACAAAATCGATATATCCATCCTAATGACAAAAGAGATGTGTATTCCTTATTTTATAATCCAGAGATGGACCATGTAAGCTCTCTAAAGGAGATTGAAGCTAAATAATTGTGTTAGCTTGCTTTTTAACCTGTTGTTTTAACCTTGACCAAGCTTAATGAAGTGAGCTTGAAGGATTACGCTACAAAATGTAACCACCTTTTTTTATTAGGCTATACAGTGCATCATTTATAAAATACTGCCTGTCTTTATATCTCAACCGACAGGTTTTCTAAACAGCACAGCATACAAATGGCCAAAATATTTAGCTAATGTGTTCATCTTTTAAAAAGTTTTAATTAAAATGTTATAAAACATTTAGCATTTATTTTAGTTTTAAAATAACTTGATTAACAGCATTAACCGCACCATGGAATACATTTTTCTGCATATTTAGGTGTTTGAATTTTATTTTAGTAAAATTTATATAATAGTTTTTATATTTAATAATATAATGTGTTTTACATTACAAATAAAATGTTTTATTTTAAACCTTCATTTTATTAGTAAACTTTTTTGTTTACGTTTTAATTTTAAAGTTTTATTAATTTAATGTATAGCATATATGCTAAATATAACCTATTTATACTTGTTTTTAAAATGAGCATTTACATGTATTTATTTTTAGTTATAATTAAAAGTGGTTTATTCATAAATAATTTAGTTAAAAGTATGTTATTATTCACTTTTTTCATTACTTATTTTACATTTTCACATTTGACACTACCACTATTGGATCTCATCACATTTCTTCTGACTTACTAATACCTGCACAAAGGATAAATGCTTAAGCACCATGTTAGTCAACCCTGTGTTATCCATCTGATCCCTAGTGCACAAGTATTTTCAAACATTTATTCAAAGGGAACTTTTCCTCACCATTTGCCCACCAAGTGGTTCCAAACCAGCTTAAGATTCTTTTTTTTTTCAATTGAACACAATAGAAGATATTCTGAAGAATGTTGGAAACGGGTAACCATTGACTTCCATATAATTTTTTTTACCTACTATGGATGTCAATGGTTACCGGTTACAACATTCTTCAGAATATCTTGCTTTGTGTTCAACAGAAATAAAAATAAATGAATGAAGGAGTGGGTCTGCTTGATTTTTGTTTTTGGGTGAACTATCCCATTAAGCCCCATTTCTAATTGTAACAAAAAACATTTAAAAAATGTAAAATCGTAGGAGCTTCCTCACAAACGACAGCAATCTCACCTTGTCCATGTCAAAAGTGCAGAACACCTGATCCACGTAACTGTTGGCGTCCTCGTTCATTCCCTGCAGCCCCAGAATAGACTTGAGCTCAAAGAGAGTGATGAGGCCTGACGGAGACTCTCTCATGAATTTGTTATACCAGTGGTGCATGTCCTCTGCGAGGATGTCATCCAGACTGGCGTGGTTGTTACCCATGGCTGTGTGTCTGTCGTCCCGTCGCTGGTCCAGACACCTGTGTTTTGTGATGGAGAGGAGCAGACTGGCCTCCTCACTGGACCAGGGGTGTCTGAAACAATTAGAACCTGCCTCCGATAAAAAGAAGTGGCACCTTAAAATAACTGCTACTAATAGGATAATGGCGAGAGCTGCCTGTTGAAGAGTAACTGGCAGAGAGTAAGGAAGGCTTATATAAGAGCCTTCGGCCTGCAGATGAACCGTTCGTGCGGTCAGTGCAGTGCAGAGGGCATTACAGGTAAACTCAGTGTTGTAATTGTTACAGGTCTTAAATTTATTTATTAAGGTCAAAAATAATTATCCGTTGTCGTATTTAAATCTTTACAAATTAAAATGCTTACAAATTATATATAAATATTATGTTATTTATATAATAATTATTTTCTGTTTTTTTTAATTTGCTTATTTTAAATATAAGCAGTCATTTTAGATACAAGTATACAGTATGAAATGTACAGTAATATTAGATATGTATTAAGGTTAAGAGATATTAAATTAGGGTTATAAAATTAGGGTTATTACTTTATTAATTTTTGTTCGTTAAAATTAGTTACATTATTAATGCTTTGAATCTAGTTTAATGTGGTACCGTTAATGCATAATTCTCTTGAGCGTGAAACTAAACTGATATATCATAATTCTATTTAATCAGTGATTACATGTAGATTCTGATCATACAGATTCAGTTTATGCCAATAAATAAGCTATATAGGCATACTTATATAATTTATGCATAATTTGATTATTTAATGAGCGATTACATGTAGTTTTCAATCATGCAGAAGCAATATAAAGTTTTATTACTTGTTTTACTAATGTATGCGCAAAACAGTAAAGCATGTAATAACATACTTGTATAATTTGTGTATCAATATCAATTTAATCTAGCTTCAGATTTTTTTAAACTCATTTTATTGATTAAATCCTATAAAAAGTATGGATAAATTCATGTGTAAAAAGGATGTTTGATCAACTTAAGCTAGAGATCTTTTGACAGCTCAATTATTTCGTGATAACAGTGAATGTACAATCACTGCACTTATGCAACTGATCAAATTGCTGTCAAATAGCAATGCACTATGATTTAAAAATACATCAATTCAAATGTGACCGAATTGTCGCACAACTGCAATGCAAATGCTGCTGACGACACCATCTGCTGATCTCCCTCCCGTTTCTGTCCTCCTGCCAGTCAGATCGCTGACTTTTCTCACTTGAAAGTGGTGACAAGGCACAGATCCGTGTTCTTCATTAGGGTCTTAAGGTGGTTTGTATCCACTGCAGTAAATGGGATTAAGCGATAGTCATTAGCTCCAATGTTCATTGTGGGCATTAGCCTGAACCTCTCAACTCATTCATTTCCTGTCATTTCTACAGGTCTACCAGTAAATTGAAGTGGTGTAGTTCACCCCCAAAAGTTTTTTTTTTTAAATCTGTCATCGTTTACTCATTCTCCACTTGTTCCAATCCTGGTTGAGTTTCTTTCTTCTGTTGAACACAAGGAAGAATGCTGGGAAAAACAGCCATTGACATTCATAGTTGAAACAAATATATGGAAGTCAATGGCTGTTTTTCACCCCAAAATATAGCACTAGTGTGTGGGTAAATTGTGAGTAAATCTTCATTTTTGGTTGAACAATCCCTTTAAGACCAGTTTCCTAGCGGAACTAGTATTGTATGAATCTGCCAAACGCCACATTAAGAAACTAAACTAATAAACATTAATATCCTATATGCAAGACATGAAGGTTTTTTACAAGTGGAGATTGATTTGTTTATTGGTACAATAGTCAATCTTATACATTTTGCACTGTTAAGGAGGTCATCTTTGTGTTAAAAAAATATTAAAAGAGTCTGAGAAAGGGCTGCACGGTGGTGCAGTGGGTAGCACGATCACCTCACAGCAAGAAGGTCGCTAGTTCAAGCCTTGGCTGGGTCAGTTGGCATTTTTGTGTGGAGTTTGCATGTTCTCCCCGTGTTGGCGTGGATTTCCTCCGGGTGCTCCGCTTTCCCCCACAAGTCCAAAGACATGCGGTAAGGCTGGGCGATAAATCGATTTAATCGATTAACTCGAGTGTGAAGTTAACGTCGATTAGTTTGAATGAAAATCAATTTTCACCCTAACACGTGGCGCTCCCCTCTTGGCTCCCGTAGTTTCCCCCGCATTGCCATAGAAACACACAAACAACATGCAGAGAGCAGAGGAGAAGTCGGAGAAATGTTGCGCTCTTTGAAATGAAATAAAACACACACGGACGCACAAACATGTCCGCCAAAAAAACCCCGGCATAATTCAGGGCTCGCAGTCACCGCGAGACAGGCGTATTTGAAACTGCGTGCCACACCTTATATTTCTTACAGTGAGAGGTAATGGAGAAGACAATTACTGTAGATGACGCGCAAATTAAAGGAACTGTTACCCATAGATATATTCACTGTAAACATAACTTTTACCGTTATCCAACTTTGCTGTTTCCGGATAAATTACGTGACCCAGCCGCAAAGATTACTGCAAATATCAACACTGACAAAACTCGCTCAGTGCACTAGACTAATCTACCAGATGCAGAGACCCCACGCAAATAAAATCAATAAAATGCAACCCACTAGCCTAATGTGAGTAATTTATATGAACTGATATAACACAAAATTAAAATGAATAAACCTCTCAATGCATGTTCATTGAACATAAATCATCTGAAAAGGTCCCCTTTTTAACAGTCATTATAAGTTTACTTTCACTGTAATTGTATAAAATGCTGTAATTTATACTATTATTATTAGTCTTGTGAAATTTGATCTTTAAATGACAACTTTTTTTCTTTACCATTTTTATATCCAATAATTATGATAAGGTTATATAAGTTAATAACCTTCAACTCCAAGCATTTTTTTGTGAGGGGGAAAAATATCGATTTAAATCGTAAATCGTTTTTTTGTGTGAAAAAATCAGCGATTTAAAAAAAAAAGAAGGCCATATCGCCCAGCCCTATGCGGTACAGATGAATTGGGTAAGCTAAATTGTCCATAGTGTATGTGTGTGATTGAGTGTGTATGGATGTTTCCCAGTGATGGGTTGCAGCTGGAAGGACATCCGCTGCGTAAAACATATGCTGGATAAGTTGGCGGTTCATACTGCTGTGGCGACCCCTGATTAATAAAGGGACTAAGCCGAAAAAAAATTAATGGATGAATGAATGGTCTGAGAAAGCAACAATCCAAAACATCTAGCATCTACATAGAACAATCTAGCAAACACCCAGAGTACCCTACACTGTAAAAAAATGCGTTTGGGTTGAGTTCCACTCAATCGTTTTGTGTTGGGGCAACATGAAAGAATTAAGAAACTTATTCATTTTTACAAATGTAAGTAGATTGACAATCAATTTGTCTCCCCCCAAAAACCCTCAAGAACTGTCTTGTTTCAGCCCATTTTAAATAAGTAGTTTGAACAAACAACAAACATAATTTGTTTGAGTGTAGCAACCATTAAATCATTAAATTATCATTAAATATTATCATTATTAGGGCCTCACAGTGGCGCAGTGAGTAGCACGTTCGCCTCACAGCAAGAAGGTCACTGGTTCGAGCCTCGGCTGGGTCAGTTGGCGTTTCTGTGTGGAGTTTGCATGTTCTCCCCGTGTTGGCGTGGGTTTCCTCTGGGTGCTCCGGTTTCCCCCACAAGTCCAAAGACATGCGGTACAGGTGAATTGGGTAAGCTAAATTGTCCGTAGTGTATGAGTGTGAATGGGTGTGTATGGATGTTTCCCAGAGATGGGTTGCAGCTGGAAGGGCATCCGCTGTGTAAAACATATGCTGGATAAGTTGGCGGTTCATTCCGCTGTGGTGACCCCAGATTAATAAAGGGACTAAGCCGAAATGAAAATGAATGAATGAATGAATTATCATTATTAAATAATTTATACAAAGATGACTATGTTATTTTATGTTTGACTGTTTAATTTCTGTACCTGGATACTGTTAGACTCACTAGAAAACCATAAAGCACTGTTTAATTAACTTTATATTTGCTCTGTTGTATTTTATATATGCTTGTAATTGAATATAATTTATTCAAACACGCTGCATAGAAAAAGATTTGATCATCCCCGTTTATCTAAATGAAGGAAATCTTTCCAAATAGAGCTATTCAATTCATCTTTGAAATTATATTCATATCGCAATATACATCGCAGAACAAAAAACAATTGCAATGTCATATTTTTCCAATATCAAACAGCCCTAATTCCTAATGTGCACCCTTTGTATTTTTATTTATTTATTAAATATATCTATATATTGGGCCGCACGGTGGCGCAGTGGGTAGCACAATCGCTTCACAGGAGGAAGGTCGCTGGGTCAGTTGGCATTTCTGTGTGGAGTTTGCATGTTCTCCCCGTGTTGGCGTGGGTTTCCTCCGGGTGCTCCGGTTTCCCCCACAAGTCCAAAGACATGCAGTATAAGTGAATTGGGTGGGCTAAATTGTCCATAGTGTATGTGTGAATGAGTGTGTGTGGATGTTTCCCGGTGATGGGTTGCGGCTGGAAGGGAAGCCGCTGCGTAAAACATATGCTGGATAAGTTGGCGATTCATTCGACCCCAGAATAATAAAGGGACAAAGCCGAAAAGAAAATGAATCTCGATCTCGATTTATAGCTCTTACCTCGCTTCTTGGTTAAATCCGCCCCTGCTCAGTAGTGTTAAATTGCATGATAAATGCCAGACTTTGCTGTGACAGTTTTAGTCATCACAACAGGACAAACACGGGAATCTGGCAGTATTTCAGTAGCAGCCAGATTAGGAAACATCCACTGTAATCCTTCCTCTCTCGACCTTGAATATCTAATTCTAATCATTAATTAATCTCATCGTGATTAGTGGACAATAATGCTTTCAGGCCCTAAAAAGCACTATGATCTCTGGTTTTGTGCTACTGTGTATATAAATATACTAGTCTGTAGAAGCATTCAGGGCAAATATTAAAATAAAATGCTATAAGACAGAGTGATAGCGAGATCTACTTAAATGATAATCGGTTCTTCACTGGAGCTTTAATGAATCACACAAATCTAGAGCTGATCTGAACGCTGAAAATCTGGCAATGATCCTAAATGATAAAAGCCATTTAAGCGGCATTTAAAGAGTTCACAATATGCTATTTCAGATATTTTATTAATGTGTGAACGGTCTGTAGAAAATCGATGAGTCGTCAGGAGTTTCAGCTTTGCTTTTTGCACAAAAAAGTGTAGATTTATAACAAATTGGCACAATACCCTTGATTTTGATTGGCTGCCTGCAAGCAATGTCTACTTTGACTGTAGTTGTAGCAGAGATCTGGGGCCTCATTTATAAAGCGTGCGTACGCTCAGATTTGATCCTTAGAGTATGTGTTTGCTTAAATTCACAACAATGTTCATATTTATAAAATATGAATATTTTAATATTTATAAAATGTTGAAATAAGCGTCTTTAACATGGAAAAGTACTTAATGCTAGGGCTGCACGATATTGGAAAAATCTGATATTGCATTAATTTATTTTTCTGCAATAAATATTCCAATACGAATACAGTTTCACAAGACGGTTTGAATGGCACTATTTGACAGTTTTCTGGGGAGCCTAACAGTATTCAGGTACAGAAATGAAATAATCACAATGTTAAAATACTTTTCTTAATTTGCTTTGTCTTGTTTCGAGACCAAATATTCAACAATTCTTAGATCAAGTAAAAAATATTGTTTTGTTTTTGGACTTGAGAAGAAATAAGTCGAAATGAAGAGTTCTTCCTTAAAACAAGTGAAATTATCTGCCAGTGGGGTAAGTAAAATAATCTTGTTTTCGCTTTGAAATGTAGGTATTTGGACTAGAAACAAGACAAAACTTCTAAGTGAAACCCTGTCGTTCCCCTGTATTCTGTAGTTCCAGGCCAACTATAATTCTGACTGAAAATTTGCGATGTGACTATTGCAGATGTGCACATTGTGATATTGATTCTAAAATGATATATTGTGCAGCCCTACTTAATGCCACATCAAGGTATCATCTGGCATATGCCCTTTTTGTGTGGCAAAGTCGTAGTCCTGCAGTTATTTGAACATCTAATAAAAGCGGTGTACATACACCAAATTCATCATAAACAACAAAGATGCAGTGTGAGAGATTAATAGTGCAGTGTAGACAGATTATTCAATAATGGAAGTTTTCGCAATGTTCAACTGACCTTTTGATATCCTACTGTTGAGAGTGCTCTACTGGCATTCTGTAGTCTACACAGTTTATTCCATGTTGTTGTTGTTTTTTAATTATTATTTCACAAGGGAATTTACGACTTCTTAATTTTCTAATGTGTAAAACTCACAATAAGTAAAGAATCAAGAATCGAAATAAAAGTAAATCCAAACATAAATCAACATCTGCTGCGTCTCTGAAAATGAATAGAGACATCAGCCATAAACTTTGTTTTTGTCATTGGCATCAGTTATATTTGTACAATATGTATTATGAATGACACACTTGAGCAACATCTGTAAAACTGTAAATATAAAGAAATGCCAAATCTCATGCAGGGTTTTTTTTTAGGCCAGTGACCATAATTGTGTAATAAAAACATTTTTATGATATAAAACTTTTTTTCCGCCAGCAAGAGGGTTTTTTTTTTCTCTGTGCTTGTCATTCTCAAGCATGGAAATTTGGATATTGACGTATGTGCTTTTATAATAATAACAATGATTGTAAACTAGATTTTAAGGTCATTTGTTGTTTATGAATGTTACATTGGGAGGAGAGATTTTGTGTGTATGTTCATTTTCTCTGAATTTTTATTTCATATATGAGACCTCTGGAAGCGTTTGTCAATGCGTATCCCTATAGTGAGTACTGGCCTCTTGGTTAAAATCCTCTAATGTAATATAAATCAGAAATTATAATCTTGTATTTCCACTAAAAGATCATGCATCATAATTTTGAAGAACAATATTGAGACATGTGAACATATATAATCAGATATCTAGCTGTAAATGCATATCATAGCAAAACAACAACAAATAAACGTCGGTCTAATGAGCAGATGTTGGGACATTCATCCGAAAATGGTGGAATATTTATCAAATCTTGAACAGAACAGATATTTTTAAAACCATATTTTATTTGCTGCTTGTATCAAAGTTCATCTAATCACATTTTAGATAGGAAGACAGCTATGACAGAACAAAAAACACAAACGAAATAAAAAAAATGTTCTTTGATGGAGACTAATAACTATATACAAAAGTATATCTCGAACCAAGCGAATGTGTAAATACACCCAAGCGGCTCAGAGCAGAGATCTTACCAGAATCTTCATAGAGCTGTACAGATGGGAGAGTACTATCATATGCACCTGCAGGTTTCACTTGCACATTCAACTTACACAAATGCTTGCCGTACACTTGAAGTCTATTAGCAAGTTCTTCACATTCTTCATCATCTTCTCCTGATGTCTTTGCTTTGGTTGAGTATAGAGGAGTTCCTCAGCGTGAAAAAGATGATTCTTTATCTGTAGACATTTCAAACTCCTGCAAAAGATAAAATCAAATGCTAACTTACTACTACTTTAGTACTGCTAGTACAGCAGCAATATTTCCAACCATGCATATTTGAGATATTGCATAAGATGCGCGTAAAATATTAAATAAGATCATCTGACTCAACAGATCAAGTAATTGGATAAACCAATGCTAAATGAATTGGTTTCATCTAAATTAATGGGAAACAGCTTGTGTTGTGACTGTTTGTTTTTTGTCACGGTCACAATGTTTTTGCAAATTCTAAGCTTTAACAGCGTACAAGGTCCATAGCGTTTGGAAGCAAAAATATCCCTTTATGTGTTTGTGTTCAACTTATCAGAAGTTAAGATTGAGCAAATTACATTTTAGACACAAATATTGTCTGTTTTTTACAACAAAAACGGCTCGTTGTTACAATAAATCTGGAGCACTGCATTTAATTTCCTAAATGAATCAACAAATCACTTGAGCCAATGATTCATTGATGCATTCATAGAGAGTCAGCTTTAGTTTCCGAATGAATCAGCCGTTTTGAATGAGTTGCTTGAATCATTGAATTACAATGCTAAATACACAGCTCAGGCTAATTGGAAATGCGTGCCTCTGCCTACATGTTTGCAAAACACAAAACTTATGTTTTGATGCACGTTTCAGATGACACATCCACTAGAGGGTGCTGTCTACATTTTTATGGATCTAAAATATGTTACTTTTTGAAATTAGTTAAGGTACGTTTTGTTGGACGTTTCAGATACAGGTCCTTTTTCTACATGTTCATGAAAAGACAGGGCTTGTCCTACAGATCACCTAGTAAACCATTGATTTCAACTTTGCCCTAAACCCAACCAATAGTGTTTTTAAAAGCAAACATAAGAGAAAAGTGCATTGTGGACACATTTTTTTTTACATTGCATTTATCTCTTTTGTAGAACAGTGATTCACTGGACTCAAACCCGAGCGTTCTCGGTAGCTCACTTTGTACAAGACTGTACAAAATCAGCTACCGTGCAAACAGAAAAGTCCATATGGAGATAGACAGGTGAGGCAAATGCATGAAACTACAAATAATTGACAGATTATTTGGTGTTGTGCAAAGAACTGCATGAAAACAATTTTTTATTTATCGATAATATGTCCCTGTAAATATCATAAGTGCGGAAAGGAACAAAAGTTGTTTTCTTTAAACTGCCCTGTACCTTCGTTTTATGTAGAAACGGCAGTCAAAGGAATGTTTATGTACATTTTTTTTGCGTTTTTGCAATAATCGGTTTCACTATAGTGTAGACTGAAGCACGTATTTTCCAATGAGCCTGTGTTAAAAAAAATACATCTGTTAATATCGCAAATCTACATAAAGCATGTGCTACATCCTAGTTTGCATACTATCCATCCTAAATAGTTTTCAAAAATAAAAACTATGGTGGCTGGGTGACCGGAAACAATGCTGCCCTATTCAGGCCTGGTAAACCATATATTTGTGAAATATGCCTATTGGACTCACTTCTCTCTAATGGTTTCCTTCTTCTTCTTTGTGTTCCTCTTCTTTCTGCTGTGTTGTGTCAGGTTCAGGCTCAGGCTTTGTCTGTGGTTCTGTTATCGGCTCTTCACGTGTTTCTTCTGTACTGCCGATAGACTGTGCTTCAGCTTCACTTTTCTTTTCTTTTTCTTCAGGTTCGGTCTTCTCTACTTTCTGTTCTGCAGACACTGGCTCCTCTGTATCCTCTGGCTCCTCCGTGTCCTCCGGCTCTGCTTTCTTTGGCTCTGGTTTAGTTTCCTCCTCGGTCTGTTCTTTAGAGGACTTTAGAGTTTCTGCGTCAGGCGTCTGCTCCTCAAACACATCTCCTTCATGTCCGTTTGGAGTGGTGTTTTCCAAGGCAGATGAGGCTGTTTTATCCGTCTCTTCTCCGGCTTCGTCTGCGCTGGACTTTCTGTGTCTGCGGGATGGTGGACGCCGCTTAATGGAGTGTCGAGCTCTGCCCTGCGCACAGTTAAAAACACACACATTCTAATACTCAAACAGTTAATGAACATTAAATGTAATGAAATCTTATAAGGTTTCTGTCACCCCATTGACATCTTAACCAAATACCACTGTCCAAAACATCAATTATGTAGTCGATATGTGCTTTTTTAAAGACAATGCTTTTTCATTTAATGTATCAGTTGAAGTCAAACTTATAAGCCTTCTTGTGAAGAATCTTTATTGTTTTTCAAATAATTGGTGCAAGGAAATTTTCACAGTAAACATTTCACAGCAAACTCATTTCTTTTAGTTTGGTTGGAATAAAAGCAGTTTACATTTTTAAAAAAATCTATTTAAAGGACAATATTATTAGCCCCTATGAGAAATAGATATTTTTTAATTGTAATTTAACAAACCACTGTTATCCAATAACTTGCCTAATTCTTTCAAATGATATATTTATGTAAAAAAGTGCAGAGTAAAAAAAAGGTCGCTGGGTCAGTTGGCGTTTCTGTGTGGAGTTTGCATGTTCTCCCCGTGTTGGCGTGGGTTTCCTCCGGGTGCTCCGGTTTCCCTCACAAGTCCAAAGACATGCGGTATAGGTGAATTGGGTAAGCTAAATTGTCCGTAGTGTATGAGTGTGAATGGGTGTGTATGGATGTTTCCCAGAGATGGGTTGCAGATGGAAGGGCATCCGCTGCGTAAAACATATGCTGGATAAGTTGGCGGTTCATTCCGCTGTGGCGACCCCAGATTAATAAAGGGACTAAGCCGAAATGAAAATGAATGAATATATATATATTATACAAATAAACATTATAAAAACATTATAAAATTTGTATTATTAGGTTTCCCAGTTCATGTAAATATCTCTTAAATAAAAGCAATATGTTAACAATGATCACTATTGTAAAACCTTCTGACTTGTGTAATGCAGTAAATGCTCAGACCTTGTTGATGCTCTTTAGGACAGAACCATCTGCGGGACTTTCGAAGCTGGCCGCTGTTTCCTCTTCTTTGGGGGTCTCAGTCACTGGAGGACTGGAGGGGCTGCTGGGAGACCCAGGGGAAAAGAACGGCACAACTAACTTTATCCCAGGGCTCTTCGGGAAGGCCGGCGGTCCAGTTGGAGAAAGAGTAAGACTGGCCTGGGCGAAAAACAAAAAAATATTTCACAAAAACATAGTGCCTAAAACTTAAATAAACATTAAAATAATAATATTTAAAGTAAATATTTAAAAGTAGAGCTATTGGACTAAAAATGACCACACAAAATATAAAAAATGATTAAAAAAAAGCAAATAAATTAATTTTCAAATAAAAACAATATTTAAATTTTTATAAATACAATATATTTTTAAAAAGAAATAAAATAAAGAAGTTATGTCAAAAAGGAACTTTTAAAACCTATAGTGAACACATTTAACAGTATATTAAAAAGCATTTAAATAAAAGTTTTAAATTAAAAATACATACATAACATTTTAAGTGTAAAAAAATTGAATATTTTTCATATTAACAATAGAACATTACAAAAAAATGAATGTAAATATTAATAAATAAAAATACATATTTTTGTTAAATTAAAATAGTATAAAGAATTTTTTTTTAATATAAAAATATATATATACATACATTATGACATTTTAATAAAAAATAATGTATACATATATATTCCTTGTAAAATTAAACAAAAAGTCAAAATAAAAATACATTACCTAAACATTTAAATAGTGTAAAGTAAATGAAATATTTGTATGGATAGAAAGGTAATACTACACTCTGTCCACTAGAGGGAAACACTGCTGTTCAAACCTGGAAAAACTGAACAAACCTGCAGCTTCTCAATGAGGGCAGAGTTTCGGTTCTTCCTGGTCGACACTGTTTCAGCTCCTTTCTGAACAGATTCATAAAAAATAAAAAAAAAGAAATAATAATAACAAAACCTCATATTAGTGCTGCCATCTTCTGGATGTCTGAGAAAAGCTTTGAAAGTCAGCTTAAGATTTTGATTTGAGCTAATAGTTTATGAACTTTTGATTAATAAAGCTGATTTTCTGGTGGTCTCACCTCTTCATGGGCTTGAGCTGCATCATTATTAGCGGGCAGCGGCAGTGAGCGTGGGGGTCTCCTCCTCACAGGCTTATTCTGGAACAAAACAACAGCTCAGTAACACATGCTGAAACATGAACGGCTACCAGCAGAATACTTACACACCACTGAATTACTAATGTTGTACACCTTTTATCAGTTTCTGAAACATAAAAAGAAGATATTTCGAAGAAAGCTGAAAACCTTTTATTTGCTTTTCCTACTAACGAAGTGAATGGTTACAGGTTTTCAGCTCTCTTCAAAATAACTTCTTTTGCGTTTAACAGAAGAAAGAAACTCATAAAGGTTTAGGTGATTAAAAATGAGTGAGGGAATTTTCATTTTTGAGAGAACTATCCCTTTAAAACTAAAAACATAAGAAAGTAAACTGTTTCATATTACACCATATTTAAAAAGTAACACAAATGAATTCAAATATTTTACATAAGACTAAAAAAAAGTAACAACGATGAATGAATACAATTATATCTTTAAAAAACACTTTACAGCTGAGCAAATTGTTTTTTGACAAACTTGTCAAAAATACTTTGCATATATTTTATGTAATGAGGAAATGTTGGAGAATGAGTGACAGGGGCTTACAAAGGGAAAGCAGGAAGCTAGCAGTAAAAAACAACAAAAACATGCATGTCACCTGCACAGTCATGCAGCATAGCAGAACTGCCTTGCGTAACATTCATCTTATTAATATCTGTGCTTGAGAATGCATACCTTCGGTGTCTGTTTCCTACATGATAGATTGACACTTCTAATCTGCATGAGCGTTTACACAGACAGTAATACCTCAGCACATTAGAGAAGAGCCACACATTCATAAGAAAAAAGACACTGTAAACTTTCTAAAGAATGAGACGTGAAATAAAATAAAGGGGAACTAAACCTGAAAAACTTTTATTTTTCCCTCTTTGCATCTTAATGTACACACTGTTGCATAAAAGTGTATACAGTTGTTCATTCTTAGCTTAAGGGGACACTTTTCCTATAAATGAAGGGTAATAATGTAGTAAGTACTTTTTTAAGTTACGCAGACTGATGTGTTGGCTAAGTTTTGGCTAAGTTTCTTTATAAAAGTAATTAATGACAAATTTTTATCATAAATGTTGAATTTAATTGACTTTCCTAATTACCGTGCCTGAACAGTAATTGAATTACTCAATGAGGAATTTAATTGCTTGATTCAATACTACTTAAAATCCCTAAAAATCGCAACGCGTAGAGAATTTTCAATTTGAACAATTTAAGTCAAATTTAAAGCAAAACAAAGATAAATTAAATGAATGCTTAAAATGAGCCCAAAATATTTTTTTATTAAATAAATAGAAAACAAATCAGAGTAATTAATTTAGTAAAAATGAATAAAAATACAAAAAAACACCACAGTTTAGTGTTTACACAGCTTACATGAGCTCTTGTGCAAACTTCTTGGCAATTAAAAAGTATATTTGTTTGAACAAACATTGAAACTAAACCATGAAAATGCAATAAAAGTAAAAATGATTAAGAATTGAGACAAACTACTTCATATCAAAGATTATACTGAGTATATACAGTTAAATATGTTTAGTTTGCTCTTTTGGCAAAAGAAGAAACGATAGAACACATTTTATTTTTGTAAAAGACATTATTGTTTTGTATATAATCATGTGCCTGACTAATGTGTTTGTCTGTAAAAGTGCATCTACAGGTGTTTCTATGAAGAGCCACACACTGTAAAACAATATCCATAAATCAGCAGTTTTCCATATTTTCCATGTTTTATTTTTTTTTATGCTTTTGAATTGCATTTTGAGATCGTGACCTTTCTTCCAACAAATTTTAACCTTGAAAAGTTGGAAAAATTGACTTTTATGAATAGTTTGAAGTGATTTATTGTCTGGGTTGGTGTTGTATATTACGCTACAAAAACCTTGTAATAAACCGCCAGTACATTTTCTGTTTTATTTCTCTATTTACTATTTGAAAGACATTATATTATTTCAAACTACTAAAATGTTAATAAAAGTCACTCTGTTTAACTGTAGAGTTGAATTTTCAACATCAAAGGTTGACAGAGCAGAGATGAACTGGTCTCATAATGCAATTCACAACGGTAAATAAATGGAGAACACTTGTGAGTCACAAAATACGGGAACTGTTAATTAACAGATTTTTTTTATTTTTTATGGCACAGGTCAGATTTTACACAACAGAAAAACTCCTTATGAATTCTGAAAGTGATTATTATTTTATTTCACTTAGTTTTTCAGTAACTGCTGTTAGTTTACTTTAGTTTTAGTTTTTCCCATTTATTGTGATTTTTTAATTTTATTTCACTTAATAAAAATAGTTTTGACCAATATTTTTGGTCTCAGTTTTAGTTGTTGACGTGTGTCAGGCTCCCTGGTAATGCGGGCCAGTTTGCTATTGGATGTTGATCAAGGCGTGGCTATAAGAAGGAACTTCATCATGCTGGTAGTGTTCTGGGAGCTCATTTCTGGTGTGACTGTTGCAGCTCCTGGATTTCCCCCTCCAGCTGACAACCAAACTTTGTCTTTTTGTCAGCACTGAGACTGTGAATGTGTACATATTTAGATGTTTAAAAGAGTGTTTTTACACTTGAATGTGTTGAGGTGGCTTGCCTATTTATTTTGACAAGTAGTTTGACTTATATTTAGTGACTGAGGTGAGCTTCCTTCATTTTTCTTTGGATTGTTATAGGTAATATAATTTATTTTCTTTATAGGTTTCTTTTGTTTCTTGTTTTGACCTGCGGCCACCCTGAAAAGATGCTAAGGGAGTATTTTTGGAAATTGATACTACAACCCAGTTATTTTTATTAAGACCTTTAGTATTGTTTTTTTCTCTAGACTCAGGGCTTAATATAGCCATTGACTTGCATTTTATTAATCAGCAAGGATGAGATTCCATTATTGATCTAGAAATGGATGGCCCGAGGAAGGCAGCAAATACATTTTTTGGAGTGAACTATCCCTTAATGAAACAATCTATACTGCTGTCTACTGTATATAGACCTAGAAAGAAAGAAAGCAGGAAAATTGAAGATGAAAAACACTAAGCAAAAGCAGAAATAGCTCTTGTAAAAGGTAAGATGTCTTTGTTTAAAGTCCAGAAAACAGGAGATTTTAGGAAGCTGAAGTGTGAAAGCAGAGAGGATGTGATCATACGCAGATAATATGAACCCTCACCACTTCAGCGTCTGTCATGTGGGCTATTGGACAACTGAATTTTCCAGCTAGTTCAGCCACAGAGCGCTTTTTTACAACAGCATGCTCCTGAAATAAAGAAATTCATGCACTGTAACAAATAGTTGCTTACTTCAATTTTCAGTCATTTTAACCTAAAACATCAAGTTGCTGAGACTTTTACTTCAGTATATGAAACAGAATCCACTTGTTAAGTGTGAGGTCATGCTTCCGGGGTCCAATCGCTATATCAAACTGTATGGGTAGACTAAACAAATGGTAATAATAAACATTTACAAAGCGATGTAATACTTTCGAAAACCATGATCGCAATATATATGTCCATGCCTAATATCAGATGGCCAGAAAGTCATACATTTTTTAAAAATTGTTAAAATATTTGTGTTTGTGATGCAACAAGTCCAGAGGCTGTTGTGTACACTATGATTTTATATCAAATTCCCTTTAATGTGTGATATAAGTAAAAAGTGGTCATTAACAAATGTTTTCTCAATTCAAATGAGTAGCGGCTTGGTACCCGGAAACAGTATTTCATACGTCGCAACTTAACAAGCAGATATAGAGTGCAGGGCTTTCCTGTTCTTGACTTTTATCACATAATCTTTTAATTCCTGTCATTTTAAAAGGACAGTTTACCCAAAACATTTAATTCTGTTATCATTTACTCACCCTTAATTTAAATGTTTCAGACCTGTTTGAGATTCCTTTTTTTTGTTAAACACAAGAAAAGATATTTTGAAGAATGTTTGACGTCCATAGCATTTTTTTCCTCACTATAGATATCAACACATAACATTCTTCAAACGATCTTCTCTTAGGATTAACAGAGGAAAGAAACTCAAACAGGTTTGTAACCACTTGAGGAGAAGTAATGGCGAGTACATTTTAAGTTTTGGGTGAACTATCACGATTCCCTTTGATACACGTTTTTACAATTCATTGTAAAATAATACAACACTTACAACACAATACAACGCTTTACAAAAAGCCTCTACTAATTACCATTAGTTAATGTATTTACTAAAATGAACACACAACAAACAATACATTTATTATTAATCTTCAAAATACAGTTGTTCTCTGTTTTTAACTCTCAGTGCATTTAACATTAGCTACAATATATGTTAACAAATGCTGTACTGATATTGTTTATTCTTAGTTCATATTAGTAAACACATTAACTAACATTATCTTATTCTAAAATATGACCTGCAAAACCTATTCAGTCCAGCTTTGACGTCTCAGTCTACTAGTAAAGATTTGTAATCACAAGCCCTTAAGACCTGTAATGCGGATTCCACAGAGAAGGCTGAGAAAACGTCTTGTTTTTCACCACAGGAAACCGCTACAGTCGTGAACACTCATTAGAGCAAAGTGATGAAAAGAGCGTATTTCCAAAGAAACAGTTTGAGAAAGTGGTCTTTGGGCCGTGTAAGTATCCTCAGGGGCACAGAGGCTCTGTCGGGTATGACTTCAGGCCGCTGTTATCATGGTGCTCTGTCCATCTATAACCATTAGTGCTCTCACTATCAGTGAAGGGAAGCCAGTTCTGCCTTGTCGACAGTGATAGTGTGGTATTTTTGGGGTGAGGGAACGTCTATAGACTCTCACAAGTGTTTGTCTTCAATGGCGTTCAGTCTCAGAGCTGTGGGAAGCCACCAACACTGAGCTGCAAGCGTTTTATACCCTGCAGGATGTCGGTTATACAATGATGTGGCAACTTAAGTATTAAAAAAGAAAAGTCAAAAACAGGAAGCTTGAGCAAGTCAAGAGCTTCAAATCATAAGAGTCGTGTCAGTTCAAACTATTTTTGAGCACAGTTAAGTTTGAATGCATTTAAAATATACATATAATTAAATTCGGTTGCATATTTTGCATGTGGGTCAAAGTTGAGCCATGCTATTTTGTTCACTGCTTTAAATTCAATTTAGAAAAGTTATGTAAAAATAAAAAAAACATTAAATGCAAGTATAGTCTATATTTAGCAATTGTTTTAAAATAACCTTTGTGAAAATAAAACATCGAAATGGGTTTTTATATATATGTAAAAATGAAACGACACTTATTCTGAGCTGGATTTTTAAAAATATATAAAAGAGTAAGTGTACATGCTAAATTTTGTTGTAAATTCTTCAAAAATTCAAAAACACAGATTAATCGAGAAACAAAATAAGTGACTGTTATTTGTATGAGTTAGACTTTGAGTCATTTACTCAACTGATTCATTCAAAAACAGATTCATCCAGGAATGAAGCAAGTGGT
>CAIGQW010000287.1:385987-427556 GCA_903798125.1 Danio choprae
CAGATTCATCCAGGAATGAAGCAAGTGGTTGTTGTCTTTATGAGTGGATCATAGAATCTTTAGCTTAACTGATTCATTCAAAAACATAGATTCATCCAGAAACAAAACAAGTGGCTGTGACTGTCTGTATGAGTCGCTGAATCATACTTATAATATAATACTATAATACTTATATTATAGATTATAATACATTCTTAAACATTATTAGACGCGTTGATAATGTGGATGAATAAAAATTTTAAGTCTGAAAATATAAGTTTGGTTTAAAAGCATAATAAGTGCAGTAATAAGTGCTGCTCTCTGTAGAGTTTTCTATTGTTCCAGTTCATATGTAAATTACATGAACTTTATTTTTCACAATATTAGGTCAAAATATCAGAAAAACCTTAAAAACAAAAAAAGTCATAAAACCAGGCGTAAAAAGTGACTGTTTGAAACTGTCAATACTGTAAGTAAAATACACATTGCTTAATATTAATTAAGGAATTATTAATTAATTATTATTCATTAATTCATTCATTTTTCCTTCGGCTTAATCCCTTTATTCATCAGGATTCACCACAGCGGAATGAACCGCCAACTTATCCAGCATATGTTTTACACAGCAGATGCCCTTTCAGCTGCAACCCAGTACTGGAAAACATCCACACACATTCACACATATACACTACGGCCAATTTAGTTTATTCAATTTACCTAGTTCTTTGAACTGTGGGGGAAACCAGAGCACCCGGAGGAAACCCACGCCAACACGGGGAGAACATGCAAACTCCACACAGAAATGCCAACTGACCCAGCCGGGACTCGAACCAGTGACCTTCTTCTTGTGAGGCGACAGTGTTAACCACCGTGTTGCCACATTATTATTAATATTGTTTTAATGTAATCATTCATGGCTTTTTATATGTAAAACTATTAGCTGGGATTTGGACCTGAATCTTTACTACATAAAGACACAAGCTTAAACAAATAAATTGTTTTGTTATATTTTTTGTCTTCTATTGTTTGGTAGCAGTTTTAAAAATAGATATACGATGGTCTTGCTTAAAATGGCTAAATAAGAAACTGGTAGATGCTTGCAAGGTTAAAAAAAACTTCTTTTTTTTCCCTCCCAGCTTCTTTCTGTCTGCTCTTGTCAATCCCGCGTGTGTCTGCAGCCCATGTGTTGCAGCTCCACTAGATCCAGTCCTCTTTAAGATAAAAGCATTCCATCTCATCATGACATCACTTGCCCTATTTAGTGCCCAAGATGGAGAGAAAAAAAAGCTGGTTCTGTGAAAAAGCTTGTTTCTATTTAAAACTCTAGCCATGTTTAGGATTTACTGATATATCAGTGAATGCCTCAGTCTTTGATATTCTGAGTTTCATGCTATTACAGAAACCCCCCAGAAACGCCAGATAACAGAAACAGATATGAGCAGTTTGGCCCATATCATATTTATTTTGTCACTCAGTTCACCTCATAGCCCAGCCTGAGAAAGTACAACTACCAATAAACATTCACAGAAATTTGTAAGTCTCTGACAAATTAACAAATTGACTCTAACCGCCAAAAACAACACCACAAGATGCTGAGGGTCTGACCAGAGACTGTCCCGCTCCATGCCTGAGACACAGCGTAACAGCACGCCTGCCATTTTTAACAACAGCAACTGAGAAAACACTGATTTTCATCAAGATCCCCTCTGTACCTATTTTTTTTTAAGAATTAAGAAGTTAAAGTGATATTAGAGCTGACAGTATGCATATATAATGAGGTATAAATAATTTATTTCCTGCTCTGTAAGAATATTTCATTAAGACCTCAAAATGTTCTGCCTCTGAATGATAATTGTGACATTTTTGTCATAAGGAATAGGAATCACTGTTTTATTTGAAATATATTTTTTCCAGTGTTTATTAAATGATCGCCTATAGTTTGTTCTCTTCATTTCATAGATTTTCTCTTGGTTGTGCTGCTCATATTAGTGTATGTATGTATTAGATATTTTAATCATATTTCAGCAATCGCTTTGCCAGCATCACAGAAATCTGCTCGGAGGCCTTGCAAGTGCAGGCGTCTAGCATTAAATAAATGACAATGAACCTGTTACTCTAACCATCAGGTTTCGAGTTGGCTACACCGGGGCCATCTAGCAGGAACACGAAAGCGTCAGCATTGTCTCATTCTTTGATTGGTCGTTCACCAAGACCTAGCAAACATCACTATAAATAAGTTTTGTTTTCGCAGTATTATTATTGTGGATTATCAGTGCATTCTGGAAAAAAAAACATTAGCCAACTTTAAATGTAAAAAAGGTTGTCGATGAACTTAGTGTTAGCCTCCTAAATGACCACCGGTGGAAAACGACCACACACTTCGGCAGCGGCAAAAAAACTCATTGTGAAGATGAAAATACTTGAGTATGGTAGGTAGATTGATTTCTAATCTCTCTCTGCATTGTAATTTGATTAGTATCTTTGATGCAAGATACAAAGCTGCGTTTAAGTTAACACACACTGTTAAAAATCAAGGTTCCACAAGCAGCAAAAGTCATTTTTTGAGTCTAAGAATATCTCACGTTCCCGAGTCAAACTGTAACGTTATTAACTGGTCTTTTCCTGTGGTCACAGTGCTACTGGCAAAGGCAAACCGGCAGGAGACTCATGTGAGGATAAGAGTCATATGGGTGTGTGTTAAAACGTACAGTAATACATATTTCTTCATCTTGTATAAGTTATTTTAATGTTGCTTGCTCACTTTGCTGGTAGAGCAATGACTACATTTACATGGACATCAGTAATTTAAATATTTACCTTAATCTGATTAAGACAATGGGCAGCACGGTGGCGCAGTAGGTAGCACAATCGCCTCACAGCAAGAAAGTCGCTGGTTCGAGCCTCGGCTGGGTCAGTAGATGTTTCTGTGTGGAGTTTGCATGTTCTCCCCGTGCTCTGGTGCTCCGGTTTCTCCCACAAGTCCAAAGACATGCGGTATACGCGAATTGGGTAAGCTAAATTGTCTGTAGTGTATGAGTGTGAATGGGTGTGTATGGATGTTCCCAATGATGGGTTGCAGCTGGAAGGGCATCCGCTGCATAAAACATGCTGGATAAGTTGGCGGTTCATTCTGCTGTGGCGACCCTAGATTAATAAAGGGACTAAGCCGAAAAAAAAAATGAATGAATGAATAAATGATTAGGACAATAATATCATTAAGGTGTTTATATGAGTTACTTTTTGAATGTTCGTTTCATGATCCCGTTTTACATGTTATAGCACATAGACCGATTAACGTTCTTGCGTCACCAGGCTATCCACGTTTCCTCTGCAGTTTCATGTAATTTCGAGTGTTTCATTTTTAATTTTTTGGCTTTAACTGCAGTTCGGCAGTTTCACTTTCAATCAGGCAGATTTCATTTATGTCCCCCTGTGACAAACTGAGGAGGAGTTAGGACGATTCTAAGGACCCACTCCGTTTTGGGGCCCCCAGAATACTAGATACTATTAGGGGCCCACTCTTCGCCCGGTCTGCGACACCTACAAAAAGTTTTATTCATGTAATAATCTTATTTTTTTAACGCCAATGCTATCTTTATGAAATAAATTTGTTTGTTTTTATATATTTTGGTAGGAACAACTATATTTTGGACAAATTTTTTCTCACTGTTTTAGATGTTTCTAGATGTGTTTGTTGCGATAGTAATAGCATTTATTTTCACTACATGAGATACCTGTTTGTGTTGCCATTCCCTGTTAGACTTTCATTATTTTTGAGTAATGTGTATGGTTTATATTACCGTAGTATCATTATGATGGTATTTAGAGGTGTATTCGTTCAAGTATCACAACTCTGACGGCCTAGATGTGAAATGCCTGGTCTGCCAGTGCATTAACAAATATATCACAATTCATACTTCTCAGAATTGAGTTTGTATCTTGCAATATTTTTTTATTATTGAATTGAAGTTTAGAGCTGATCAAGGACAAAAGGGTGTGTTGAGATTCAGAACAATTACAGAATTATAATGTAAAATTGGAAACAATAACTGAAACTAAATATTCTGAGAATTGTAAAATATAAATTGGATGTTTTTCTAGCAAATTTCAATTCCATATATATATATATTAATTAAAAGTTTTCGTACCTCTGAGAAAAAAAAGTGATATTTCTGAATTCAGAGAAACTTAGAATTCAGAGGAGGAGAAAGTCAGTTGCAAATATGAAATGAGAATTGTGAGATTTAAGCTCAGATCTGCAGGATGTTAACTTGGAATTGAGAAAATTTCTGAAAATTCCTAGTTTAAATCTCACACTTTTCTGGCCAAAATTGTGTTTGTATTGAGTTAAAAACCTGCAATTCTAAGTTATCTTGATATTTTGAGAATTGTGAGATATTAAGTCAGAATGTACATATTGAGTTACAGATGTAAACTGAATTGTGAGGGGGGGAAAAACGGGAAATCTTGCAATTCTGTCTTTATTTCTCAGAATTGTGAATCTATATCTTGCAGTTCTGAGGAAAAAGTGCTTATTTCAATGTTTTCATCTGGTGGTGGAAACAGACTTAGCTAAAAACGTGAACATAACTTATAAATGGTTTAGTTTTGAAAGGTTTAAAGCATGTGCTGTGTGTTTCACATGTTAAGCACAGAGCGGTGAGCTCATTACTACTCATTAAAGGCAGGGTGCGGGCAGCTTTTCTCTTGAGACCCAGTGGGTGGTGATTTACAGCATGTGTGTGTGTGTATGTGTGTGCAGCTGTGCCTTTACATTTAAAACACACACACGCACGCACGCACGCACGCATGCACACACACACGCACACAAACACACACACACCTGCAGCGATGACCCCTGATGATGACATCATCGCTGCAGTCGTCACTAATAGCGTCTCCCACACTTTTACCACCTTAATAAACACTGTTTCAGATTCATTCCAAAGCTTACTTTACTACAGTTGGCAGCTGTCAGCCGACACACATCGAGTAAACAAGGCAACAAACAGCAGAACGTAATCAATTCAGCATGAGTCTTTCTTCATTTCCAAAACAGAGGCTTGTTTCATGATGACACGCTCGCTTTTTGCCACGGTGCAGATTGGAGCTCATTAAACACAAGGCCATCATGAGTGTGGGAGCAGTTATGTGTAAAAAATACTGAAATAAGAGGGACTCTGGGGTATTTCATCTGCGTTTCCTCTTCAACTGCTTTTTCAGAAGTAGAAACTTGGAGTACAAACTATATTTAACAGAGAAGGATTACAAAGTTTCATTTTGAAACAGTTAATAATTATCTATTAAATCTAATAAATGTATAGTCTATTGTATTTTAGATATATTGCGTTTTAGTGTTTGAAACCATTACTATTTCTATGAAATGCTCTTCTTTTGAACTTTATATTCATCAAAAATGCAAAATGCTTTTTATTTACAATACATTTTTGTTGTATTTACAGTACAATATTTTGAGAATTTCTAAAGGAACTTAGCACAACAAAGTAGTGGCTGCTGATTTTCCTTTCTTTGGAATTTATATTTTAAAATATAAATCATATTTTATGCACTTGATTTTATGATCAAATAAATGTAGCATAAGATCATTTTTCCAAAAACCTAAATAGTCTTTACAGGCCTTTTGTAACTAGTAACTGTAAAATTGTCAGTTTTGGCATGTCATTACACTACACTGAGAAATTTGTTGAAATAAACCATACAATAAACTATGATATACAGTGCTCAGCATATATGTACACCCTCCACAAATCTCGCATTTAAATTCATATTTTAGATTAGTTCGTACTGAAACCAAATCTGGAGCTAATCTAACAAAATAACTTACGACGACTGTCAAAAAATGAGTAGCCCAAATTTATATACATTTAATATAAATAATATTATATATATATTTAAATAGATGTTTAATATTAATATAAATATTATTATTATTATTTTTTTAAAGTCAAATCAAGACACAAAAAATATATAAACTTCAGTTGAAATTTATAGTTTGTAATTTCACATGAATTTAAATGTATTATCTTTCTATTTCCAAAGATGTTCGGTGACTAAAATATTATTTTAATAAATACATCTGTTTAATAAATATGTTTTGTTCAAATGCACCATAATATGTTACCTATATTCACTGAGAAATGGATAAAAGTATTCCTTTTCAAAATGGGGTGTACTCGATTATGCTGAGTATTGTATCTATAATTTCCATTATTAAAGGTCACGTGACATGCTTTAAGATGTGAATTTTAGTTTAATGTGTGATGTAATATAAACTGAAACACAAAGACAGGGCAGAACAGGATGGGAAACTCCTCCCCTTTTTAAGAAAACAGCCAATTGCGTTTTGTTTATATCACAGCTCTGCCAGTTGAGCTCAAGCGCATCAAATGAAAAGCAAATGAGAAGCGTCTTGAAGGAGGGCGGGACATGTCAGTTATTATAGAGCATTTGATTGGTCAGAAGATTTGTGAAAACCTGATGAGTTGATGCCAAAAACATTGATTCGTTTAGGCAGAAGTCTTTGGAAGGCTTTGGAAGTTTATAACTTATAAATGCAAATTTTTAATCACTGTTTTGGAGTACACTATATATATAGACATCCTTAAGACTAACATACTGATATTAACATCTGAAATAAAATTATTTTAATTTCATAGGAACTTTTAACTCTGTTGAAATGAATGAAACTTTAATTCTGTTGGAATGAATGGAATTGAATTCAATTACTTAGATTTTATAACTTGTGATTTTTATGAATGTCACTTTTATGAAGCCTAAATATTTTCCCCAACAAACAACATGAAAATGGCTCTGGAGCATTTTCAAATGTAGGAACTACGTTTTATGTGTTAAATTGTGACACTTCATCTACTGTCATTACAGACAGTTTTATTTAAACACACAAGCTTCATATGAATTTATTTTCCAAAACCCAAATCTCCTTATGAAAACCAGACTGTGTGAACGCCTGTCTATACTAATATTACCATACAAAAAGTATTAAGCGTCTAAATAGAGTTCCATCTGCCTTTAACTCGGAAACTGTGAAAACATCACATAAAACCAGAACATTAACTTCACTGAACTAAAAAAACAAACACTCTCCTCATTTTAGAAGTCCACCAATACAAGCTGTTGATTGTGATCCAGGCAGTGGAAAACAGAATCTTATTAGTGTCCCACAAAGAATCTGTTGTATGTCAGAGGCTTGAAGGACATGAGGAAGCGGCCATGATTCAATTTACACCGAGACATGTGCTCTAATAGGAGCGGATGCACAGGAAGGAAAACACAGAGCCTTTCCAATTTAAGGTCCAAAATACGTGATTGCAGACGCTTCCACCTACACACATCAAATATTACAGGCCTTTGCTTTCCAAAACATGACAGATTGCGATTTATTAAGTGATAGATTCACAGAACCGCCACACAAGGCTCAAAAGTGGGCCTAAGCCAGATTTCATGGTCAATTTTCTCATTTTGAAGCCAAAGAAATTTCTCACAAATGAAGTTATTCAAGTCAAAGTGGTCGACTTATAGAAAGCTACCCATTATACTAGACTCAGTGGCAGCCAGGCTGGTGCAGGACTCTTGTTGCAGTTTGCTCTTTGCCAGCAGGCTCTTTTTTAATATCTGTGACATTGTGAGAACATTGAGCGGCTGATGGCACCTCGAAAATAAGCACAGTCCCTTCAAGACCAACTATCCTGAGCTGTGATCTTAAAGACAGACACGAACACTGCACACAAATTACAATCCATTGTTTTTCAATTCATTCATACATTTCTTTCATTTAAAACCCAAATCATTCTACCGCAGAACACAAACGAAGATATTTTGAAGTATGTTGGAAACCAAAGTGATTTATAACTGAATTGCTTTCTCTCTTGTGAGAATTAGATCAAACTGACGCTCTCATGTGAGGTGTGATTGGCTGTTTTCTGCAAGTGTCACGCCTTCAGGTTCATGTGGTCCAGAGGTAATCACAAACTCTGAATTCAACTCTAAGTTAACAGAGTTTATATCTAGTGTTGAGAAACAACTTAACCTGATTACCTGAACCAAGTTGGATTTGTTGGGTTTTGTCAATCCAAACCCTTCTCTGCAACCCAGAGTTTGTTCAACTCATTTTGTGCAACAAGCCTATGAACTGCTTTTTTGTGTTTATTTTGCAATGTTCTCTGAGGTCCACCTATAATGTAATCAAAAATGTTTACACTAGTAATATGCTATTTTCCATCCTGTTTTGACCCCATAAGGTGTGGCATATTGTAGACTTAAACACCCAACAGTTTTGCATATTTAAATTTATTTTGAAAACTTGGAACTCGGACAACTGTTCTTGTAAGCCTGCATTCTTTATAGTTGGACGCTGCTGTGATCGCATATACAGTTGAAGACAAAATTATTAGCCTCCTTTTATTCTTTTTCAAATATTTCCCAATTTATGTCTTACAGAGCAAGGAATTTTTTTCACAGTATTTCCCATTATATTGTTTCTTGTGGAGAAAGTCTTATTTGTTTATTTTGGCTGAAACAAAAGCAGTTTTACATTAAAAAAAAACATTTTAAGGTCAATATTATTAGCCCTCTTACGCTATTTTTTTTTTTGATTGTCTACAGAACAAACCACTGTTATACAATGATTTGCCTAATTACCCTAACTTGCCTAATTAACCCAGTTAAGTCTTTAAATTGCGCTTTACGCTAAATACTAGTATCTTGAAAACTATCTAGTAAAATATTATGTGCTGTAAAGATAAAAGAAATCGGTTATTACAAATTAGCTATTAAAACTATTATGTTTAGAAATTCAGGAGGGCTAATAATTCATACATATTAAAGAAACTATGATAACAGACACAGCAAAAGTGACCATGTAATGAAAACAGTTAGACACACTTGTGTGGTGCAATATTACTGTTAGCTCTAATATCACAGCATCATTTTACCTTCAATCTTTATTCAGAATTGAATTGTGTCTTGTTTGTAGATGAGCCTTGCTGAAACTCATATTTTATGAATACTTTAGTCTTCTGAGCCATCTTTAGTACATAGACCTGCATTTGCCTCTTGTTATTTACCTACTGCATGTGTGAATCAGTGGGTGGAGCTAACAGGTAGTGATGAAGAAGTGGGCTTTGATCTTCTGTGAAGGTTTAAACACGTAATTAAGTGGTACCTTCAACACCCATTCGTTTCGGCAGAATGGCTTCATTGCAAGCAGTTTTTAGGCTAACAAGAAAGTTTTGACTTCTGAAAACTTTCAGGATGTTTTATAGTACAATGACCTCTAAAAGTCAAAAGTTCAAGGGAATTTTGATTTCTTACTCTGTGACCTCTTTAAGACTACAAGCCAGCATTTTGTGACTAAAGGCAACAGAGATCAAGGGCAATGATTTCTTCTAGAGTGATCTCTCCACTATGACCTCATGTTCTGGCTCGCAGTATCTGGAAGTGAATGTTGTGCTGGAAAAATCGAGCCTTTACGAAACACTCTGGTGTGAGTCAGTGAGCTATGATGAAGGACTCCACCTCGCACCCGTCCCATCGGAGTCCAAGTCTTGAATCAGTCATACAGTCTTTCAGGAGCATGTAATGATTACATCTCCAAAACGAACAATCAGTGACACGACCTCACCGTAACATCACCAAAAATTTGCTAATACTTCAAATAAAGTCATCATGTCCCAGAAGACCACACCCATAGTCTCCATATGACAAAAATGAATATTAGCAGTATAGTCATCATTTAAAATGGAGTAAATGGTTAAATGTTTTTGTTTTTCTACATTTTTGAGCTAAATCTCAAATCTGTTCTATGGTGTGACTGTCTCAAACATAGTGGAATTAACTACAACTCTTAAAGTAAAAATAAATTGTAAAATAATTTTACATGTGGCTATTTTAGTAAATGGCATTTTTTCATCCACATACAGTTGAATTCAGAATTATTAGCCCTCCTGAATGATTAGCCCCCTGTATATTTTTTTTCCCCAATTTGTGTTTAAAGGAAAAAATATTTTTTTCCAACACATTTCTAAACATAAAAGTTTTAATAACTAATTTGTAATAACTGATTTCTTTTATCTTTGCCATGATGACAGTATTTTACTAGATATTTTTCGAGATGTTATTACAAATGAGTTATTAAAACTATTATGTTTAGAAATGTGTTGAAAAAATCTTTCTGTTAAACAGAAATTGGGGAAAAAATATATACAGGGGGCTAATAATTCACTAATAACAGACACCGCAAAAGTGACCATGTAATGAAAACAGTTACACACACTTTCTTTCTTTATGGAAATTCAGAATTGAATTGATGACAGCACATAATATTTTACTGTATTTTTCAAGGTGCTAGTATTCAGCTTAAAATGCAATTTAAAGACTTAAGTAGGTTAATTAGGCAAGTTAGGATAATTAGGCAAGTCATTGTATAAGAGTGGTTTGTTCTGTAGACAATTGGAAAAAAAAATGCTTACGAGGGCTAATAATATTGACCTTAAAATGAAAAAAAAAACAATAAACTGCTTTTATTCTAGCTAAAATAAAACAGATATGACTTTCTCCAGAATAAATATTATAGGACATACTGTGGAAAAACACCTTGCTCTGTTAAACATCATTTGGGAAATATTTGAAAAAGAAAAACATATTCACAGTTATAATTTTCAACTGTATTTCTAAAAATGTAGGAACTTGATACTTTTTTTCCACTAAAAACCATGTCCTCTGGTGTGACTCTATACTAATTCTGTGGGCAATTTTTCCACAGAAAATGTAATTAGTTGAAGGACCCCATTCAAGATCATGTAACATTACCCAAAAATCCAGTATTTACATCATATGCTAATACTCCAAATGAAGTCATCATGTCTCAGAATTTTGATGGGACAAGTTAACACCCATAGTCTCAGAGCACAAAGTTCAGCAAGTTCTTTATGAGGTAATGAACAATCAATCTCCAGTACAAAGAACAAACATAATATACAAGTCTTTTGGGGAGGAATCTTGTATAGTCAGTTAATGTCATGTTTCAATAACATTTCCTTTCTCCAGATCTCTGTGTCATCTATGAGCTAACCGTGTGGTTGCGTTGAGTTCAGACAAGAGCGGCCGGACGCCCTGACAGCTGCCACTGACCCGCATGCTCACATAGCTGACATTCAGGAGATAATCAACTTAAATAGCCAGAAGTCCACGCGCTACAGTGCTAGGAGAGTCAACATGAGCAGCAGAAAGCTTTAAAGCAGAAATGCAATCAATCCACTCCTGAGGTACATTCTTTGAGGCAGGACTTAAATCATTTTTGAACATGGCTCAGCTAGGAAATGGGGTCACAGAGAATGATTTTTCTTAATATAAGTATGTAAACGGTACGTTTTTCTCACCAATCTCAAGATTTCAATCTCAGAGTTTAGTTCTTCTGACCACAAACTCCTTTCTCACACTATATAAAAGTAGCACAGGGACAGGCAGACATTTTTTTATTTGTAGATTTTAAAGTTTTGGTTACTTAGTTGTGGGTTTTGCTGTTTTTAGTTTATTTACTCATTTAGTTTCAGTTATTGATTCATTTTAATGTTCAACTAAATGAAAACAAGACTTTCATTGACTACAGGCAAATGCTTAGCCTACACAATCAGCAATTATCTGAAATTAAGCATATAAACTGAAAATAAGCTACATAAGTGTTACATATTGTACTTAATAATTCTATTGCAATTTAATTTTGTTGAAACATTTGATTACTCGGAATATGTATACAATAAAGCAATACACTAAGTATTTTTGATATTATACCTGTTAAAGTATAAAGTGATAAAAGCTTCAGCAATTAATCGCAGTAAGCATTCATTCATTCATTCATTATCTTTTTGGCTAAGTCCCTTTATTAATCAGGGGTCGC
Source organism: Danio choprae (assembly GCA_903798125.1). Lineage (NCBI taxonomy): Eukaryota > Metazoa > Chordata > Actinopteri > Cypriniformes > Danionidae > Danio > Danio choprae. Next base: position 397,902 of record CAIGQW010000287.1, read on the forward strand.
CACAGCGGAATGAACCGCCAACTTATCCAGCTGCAACACCTAAACACTCTCATTCACACACATACACTACGGACAATTTAGCTTACACAGTTTACCTATAGTGCATGCCTTTGTACTTGTGGGGGCAACCGGAGCACCCAGAAGAAACCCACGCCAACACGGGGAGACCATGCAAACTCAACACAGAAATGCCAACTGGCCCAGCCGAGGCTTGAACCAGCGACCTTCTTGCTGTGAGGCAACATCGCTACCCACTGTGCCACTGCGCCGACAAAAGCAATTTGGAGAATTTTGAAATAAAATGAAATGTATTTATTCTCTATTATAAGTACATCTTCAAAGTGTAATGATAATCAAGTAATTTCAAGTAAGTAAATCAAACGCAAAATGGTGTAAATTGTACTGAAAATGTGGCATTTATTTTCTAGTTTTGAATTATTGTAATACTTTCAAGGGAACTGAATTATGTATAGGAACTTTTAAAGCACTAAAGAGGACAAAAATCTTAAAGGGATAGTTGAACCAAAATTTAAAATGTACTCAGCATTTACTCCCCCTCAAGTGATTACAAACCTTTATGAGGGTCTTCTGTTGAACACATGAAGATATAGCCATTGTAGGAAAAACAAATACTATGGAAGTCAATGGTTACTGATTTCCAGCTTATTCTGTTTCTGTTCAACAGAAGAAAGAAACTCATAAAAGGTATGAAACAAATAAAGAATGAGTAAATGACAGCATTTTTATTTTTGGGTCAAAAATAAATTGAACCTAGATTAATCTCAAAAGTCATTTCAAAACAAATATGCAAATTTTGAAAATATAAAAATGTATTCCTAAATTTAAAAATGTCAAAATGTCCCAACTACCTGAACAAAACCATACTTTGTAGGTAGAGACCAAACAATACCATGTAAACAGTGCTAATCACATGCATTTATTTAGAGCAAGTGTTCTCGATTCAAACAACCCTACACACACACACACACACACACACACACACACACACACACACACACAGAGACAATAAAAGTAATGTCTCTTTTGACTGTATAGAACCAGACGTCAGCCTATGTGGGCGAAGGTTGCACTCACAAATAGTTGCACAAATGATCCAGTAAGTTGTCAAAAGCTCTTCATAAACATCTGCAGTCTATCAAAAATACTCACAGATGGAAAAACAGCGGTTAAGCCTTCAGCCACATTCAATCAATCACAAACCGTGAAGTGAGCAGTCAAAAAAAGCCCTGCAAGCACAAGCATAAATGTGCCTACAAACACAAGCACGTGGGTCCACCATCCAAACCCACCATTTTAATCTGTCATACGGATGAGGTTACGCCACTTCCTGTGTCAGTTAGTTTGCTGCCATTCCAGTCATACTTTCTAACTTCAGACGTGTAAAGAGAGGCCGTGTCAATGCGACACGATTCATTGGTTAAACATCACTGTCACTATTAACCAACGCAATAATAAACTGATACTACTAATGAGAGCAGACCCTGCAGACAAGATTATGTAAATATGATTGATGGAGCTCTACATGTGGTGTGACTGATATGAATGTGTTATGCTTTATTCATCTTTCACCCACTAAACCCAAACTCACGAGACAGAAAAATACCTGCCCAGGGTAATATTGTATGGAATGGTTATTATTATTATCAATGAAAGCACCATTTGGTTTGACAAATCTTTTTTAAGCGTGATTGATCATGTAGTATAACATTATAACATACCGTGTTAAACTGCGTAATGTATTATGTAAGGAGATAGTTGGGTGAAAGTAATTATTAATGTAATTTAAATTGGCAAATATTTAATAATAAAAACAAAAAAAAGAACATAGATATATTTCAAACATTTTACTGAAATGTTTTTAAAAGTTTTATATGCAAATCACAGGATTTTCACTAGAAATAATGTAATGCTAAATCCTACTATATATCCAAAACAAACTTATAATGCAAATGTATAACTGCTACAAAGGTTGGTGATTGTCATCTTGAATTGTTTTGGACAGAAAACAACTGAACAAGTTTCTTTTACTCTGTAGTATGTGTCATAAGGAGCATTAAAAATAACTAGTAACATTTAAGGGGAAACTTTTGCAACAAACAGTGGTTCTCAAGATGACATAGACAAAATATAACAACAGAGCTTAGTTAAATGCAAGCCCAGATTGTGGATCAGTAATTATTTATGAGTGTGTATAGTTGTGAGAAACGTAAAAGTGAACAATTCAAAAATTATTTCAAATTATTTGTTATGCAAATATATTCCGTTTTTTAAATGTAAAGTACACGCTTTTCACTAATAGTAACAAAGATCTAAATCTAATAATTAGTTTGCAATAAAGCAAACTAATAAAATCTGCATCTACAAAAGTGAAGACGATTTGCCATCTTGAATCCTCTCGCAGCATCTCACCTACTGAAATGCAACGGAACAACTTTTTATTTACTCTGTAGTAAACAAAGTGTGATGAGGAGAATTAAAATGAACTTGCAAAGTTTGAAAATGAAGGACTAAACAAATTCATACCTCCATTTTCCAGCGCTGTGGTTGTCTTCTCAACTTATTGTGGCTGTTTTCCTGTGACACTTGCTGAAGAAGCGCGCGCTCTCTCTTCTCACAGGCGCGCGAAGTGTGGGTGTGCGCGCGCGCGCGCTCGATCACTCTCATAAGTCAAGAGGGTGGTCGTTAGTTATATTTAGGTCTGACTCTTACAACATTTCCATGGCCGAAAGATTGTGCCATGCGCTGCTAAAAGAGCTGTTGCAGAGAACTGGCCTATAGTTTCTTACATACATTACAGCATTACAGAAACTGCTCATGAAATCTCTGTGCTGCTGTCTGTGTTGAAGGAACCGTTTTATACTAGCCGGTTTTTGTTTTTGTTTCGTAAAAACTTTTTTCTCATAAAGGACAGCACTTTTAGATAAACATGATTAAAATGCCGTCCATGTGATTTAGGCATATGGGTCTTTTATAAAAAGCTATTTTATTCTATATTGAGGAGGAGGTCGCCCCCTCATGGGGGAATCCATGTTACATCACAACAATCAACATTAAATGAACAGTTACACTACCACCAAACTGAATACACTTAAGTGAGTTTCAAGTTCAAGTTCAACTTAAAGTGCAAACGTACATATAAAGAAAATAAACCGAAAAACAAACAAACAATAAAAACACAATTTCTCTAGGGACTCCAATATGACGGAAAATGATTAAATATATTTGGATTTGCATCCACCAGAGAATTCAAAGAGTTTATGAATGTGTTATGAGTGTAAAAAATAAAAAGGACCATATCTTCTCCACATTGAAGCACTAGAGCAGGGATCACTGAACTTGGTCCTGGAGGGCCGGTGTCCTAGAGTTTAGCTCCAACTTTCCTCAACACTCCAGACTGGAAGTTTCAAGTGTACGCAGTCAGAGCTTGATTCGCTTGTTTAGGTATGTTTGATTGGGGTTAGAGGTCAATTCTGCAGGACAACGGCACTCCAGGATTGAGCTTGGTGACCCTTGCACTAAAGCAAACTAATTTCTTACATCCAGACCAAGATGTCAGTATTAAATGTCACTTAAACCGAATGAAAAAAGGATAGTTCACCCAAATCTGAAATTTGCTTTATGAACAGTTTTCTGTTTTCTTTAACTTTTCTTTAAAAGTTCAAAACATTTTTTGGGGGGGGGAAAAGGGTTTTATTTTCTTGGTTATATTAATATCAACGTGAGCTTTCCATTTTCTAACTCTTTAAACATGGGGATGTTTTCATGTGAACTCATAACGCATTACAAAACAAGCAAAATTGCTAAAATTGGTAGGTTACCTACAGATAATACAATTAAACACTGTAGCTGAAAACCTTGCTGAGTTGTCTATCTAGACACCCGGCATGCCTCTGTAAGCCCTAAAAATGCGGTCTAGGTTTGTAGCACCAAACCGGTGTTGGTGCAGAGGACATGTCTACTTATTTCAAATAGGTTGTGCAAGGTACTGCATTATGGGAGGAGCTTCGATAAGGGAACAACGGTTTAGTGACAGTACTGCCATTTATGGTTAAAATGAAAGAGGAAGTATTTAGTAAAACGTTTTCAATGCTGATGCACAAAACAGGTCGTCGCATGGAAACTGTTTCTGTGTAACTTTTCGTTATCTTCTGTTGTTAAGCATGCATGTATTTTCTAATAATCTCACAGACCTCACTTTATTCATTGTTACTAACCAACACCCAATTAAAAAAAAGCCAGTTTCACTTCAACCACAAACAGTGGAAGGACGTGCAGATAAAAATAAAAAAAGATCTGATATTCACCACACAAAAATGTGCTTCCATACATAGCGCATCTACCACATCGCTTAAAAAAGTGTAAACGTTAAAGAGAAACGTGATGAGATTAAACGTGATAAAACCTGGAGCTCAGCAGCTGTCTGCGGGAAGGTGCTTGCACTATTAACATGTTGATCGTTTTGACTTCATTTGTGAGCCACAGATGCACAAATGTGAAATCACCATAATCTGATAGGCCTACATTGCGGAGACGTATATTTGATGTTTGTGGTCCATGGGATTATGAAGCAGCTGAGCTACCTTCATGGTAACCAAAACCCAGAATTGGTGCAAAGTAAACTGAAACTGCGTGGTACTTGCTGATGTAAAATACACTGCTCAGCATATATGAGTATACCCCATTTAGAAAATGAATATTTGTTTTCATTTCTCAGTGAAGATGGGTAATGTATATTGGTGCATTTGAACAAAACAGATTTATTAAACAGATATATTTATTAAAATAATATTTTAGTCACAGAACATCTTTAGAAATGGAAAGATAATACATTTAAATTCATGCAAAATATTGCAAAAAAAAATAAAAAAATACAAACTACAACATTTCAACACAATTGTATATATTTTTAGGTTCTCTTGATTTTTGCTAGTTTTGAAAATGTTATTTAGTATTTTTCCCTAACATAAACATTTGGGCTACTAATTTTTTGAACCATTATTGTAAGTTATTTTGTTAGATAAGCTGCAGATTTGGCTTCAGTACTGACTAATGTATATGCACAAATATAATATTGTAAAGCATCCTATAGAAAATATTAATTTAAATGAGAGATTTGTGAGGGGTGTACTCATATATGCTGAGCACTGTATATACTGTCTTAGAAATAACCACAATATATTTTAGAGCTTACACGTTGAAAATAAGATACTCCATATGAGTTTAAGTGTGTAAAGTTCACTAAAAATTGAAAATCTGATGTTACCTTATATCTTCAGGCCATTCAAGATGAAGCTAGGTGATTTTGTCTCTATGGTAAAACACAGAGGAAGAATTTTAAGCCTTGATCATTTTGTGTAGTGCAAATCAATGTCTACCAGCATATTGAAAAGAAGAAAAAAATCAACAACAATCATTTTGCTTCATGAGAACCATGGATATTAAACATGCCAGCATATGTATTTGACACTCAAAGTGCTGCATTGTCAATTATATGAATCACCAAGCACGTCTGTAATTTTCTAGTGAAGACATCTATAGGATGGCCTGAGGGTGAATAAATGAACAGCATAGTTTCATTCAAAAGGTAAGTCATGCACTAAAACAGTTTCTCTGCCAATTTAGTAGGGCGGTGAATAAAGTAAAACAAACTTTCACCTCCCTACAAAACTGCTAGAGGAACAGTGCAGCCCAGCACTGACAAAAGCAAAAAGCCTACATTGACATTCAACTCACAAGTACAGCTCTAGAAATGTGTTTCATTTTTTTTTATTATATATATTCACCAAGTTTTTTTTATGACCCTGAAACATTTGGGATCTATAATAATAACTGACAGTTTGACATAAAAAAAAAAGTTATAAATTCATGTCATCAAAGCTGAATTTTTGAGTAACAAAAACGCTCAGAACGTTTTTTTAAAGGTGTTTGTTAACATTAATATAAAAGCGATCAGCTTGTTACAATATTGGTAATGCTAGTTTAGAGTGGATTAACTAATGTTAACACACACAACATTTGATTTTATAAATGCATTAGTAAATGTATTAAAAAATAACCAAGATTAATAATTGCTAACAATACTAATTTAAAGTATTGTTCTTTCTTAGTTCACATTAACAAACGTTAATGAACCCATAATTTAAAGTGTTAACAAAACTCTTTAGGACTTCCTTTGCATGCCATCGGTGGCTCTTTCAAAGTGGCCTGGATCAAGGATTGCAGATATTGCAGATCAAGCTGCAATAATTCTGATATTTTGCTTCTTCCAAAGCTTTGGCTATATAGAAGACCAAGATCTTAACTGACTACATGATTGACCCCTCTTTCGCCCTCTGAACGACATTTTGGAAAAAAAAGATGCAAAATGTGTAGCATGATATAGTTTTGTATAATATCAAGGATTTTTGGAAAAATGCTAATAAAATGGTCAATGTTCTAAAGAAATAATAATAAGGTCCAGTTCTGCTTTTTTCACTGTCTGAATGTCATTCATTGTGGAGTGTGTTACAAATCTCAATGTCCACTCCAAAGGGACATATTTAGTATAGGGAAAAAAAATATTTTCAAGAACTACATTAAACAACTGCAACAACAATTGCAAAAACAACAACTGCAATCAATCATTTTTGATAACTTGCAATGAGTTTGTTACAGCATTGTGGAAGAATTTTGGTCCAATCATTTTTGTACAATTGTTGTAATTTAGGAGGGTTTCACATTGGAGGGTTTTTCAAGTCATGTCATGTCACAGCATCTCAATTGGATTCCGGCCAGGACTTTGACTAGGCCACTCCAAAGTCTTCATTTTTGTCTTTCTTTAGCCATTCAAAGTGTTTTCTGATTTTTTTTTTTTCATTCAAAAAAATTTCTAATGTGCTTTAAATCATTCACTGTAAAAATAAATGCTGGGTTCCACATAATCGATTTGTGTTGGGACAACATGAAGGAATTCTGTTAACTTATTAGTTTTTGCAAATTTAAGTGGATTGAACATGAAACAATTAAGTAGTCTGCAAAAAACCTCAAAACTCATTGTGCTGTTTCATCTTATTTTATACAAGTAGTTTGAACAAACAACAAACATAATTTTTTGAGTGTTGTCCTGCTGCAGAACCAAAGTTTACTTCAACTTGAGGTGAGTAACAGATGGCCTTACATTCTTGATATTTTGGTACACAGAACAATTCATGGTTCTTATCATCACAGCAAATCTCCCTGCTCTTGAAGCAGCAAAACAGCTCCAGCCCATCACACTACCACCACCACATTTTACTGTTATGTTCTTTTCCTAAAATGCAGTGTTACTTCTATGCCCTACATAACCAGCAGTCTTTCCATATATGTGCTTCTAGTTAGAGGGGCGTGGCAGTACTGAAATGCCAACCAAGCTGTTCACCAATCACAACACACGAGGACAGCTAACCAATCACAACACTTTTAGCTTTTCAGAAGGCGGGCCTTAATAATGTATTTTATAAAATTTATAAAAAAATAATAATAATGCATTTTCAAACCACCAAGCATGAAAGCATGTCTTGCATACACAAATAACAGAATCAACACTTTTAAAGGGGACCTATTTTGCTCTTTAAAATGTATTTTTATAATGCTGTACATTTATCTTTTAAAGAATAAATCTTATCTTTTTCTTGTAAAAAAAAAGTATATCTTAAAATAATACCCATTACATACATATATGTATCAAATGAATAAAAAATAAATATATAAATCATATTTGAAAAACAAATTTGGGTTATTTTTAACAGCATTTGGAGAGGAGGGGGGGGGGGGGTACTACATAATTTAACTTTTTATTTAAGTACATTTACTGCATTACAGTTACTACATGAATAACTAACTACATGAATGAATGTTACAGTTATAGTAAATATGCCAATATAAAAAGTACTCTTCTAAGATCTTTTCTGCGACTGTGAAGTTCTTCTCATATATTTTAGGTCAGTTCAGTGCAATTCAAGATCAAATATTAAGCAGTGCAAAACCCATTCAAAGCACATTTGCCAAGGTCTCACTGTGGTGCAGCTTTCATTCATGGAGAGATGAGTCAACAAATTCTGCTGCGATGAATGCAAAATAAACCTCCTATCATCATTTGTATAAATGCCCCGCCCTGTCAAGACGCATTCCTTTCACAAACCTATTCATGATGCCCACAGGGGAATGAGGTACTTCTGGTCTGTCCTTTGTTATTGTCCATTCTCACTTGCTACTTCTGCAAAACTTGCAACTCTTCCTGCTGTTGGTTTCTTCTTGCAGCACCAGTGCTGCTTTTTCTTCCCCCAGTCCATCTAACAAAGATCGACCTGGAGTTTTCCCCAACAAAGAAGAAAAGAATAGGGTCTAGACAACTGTTAGACGTGCACAGACAATGCGTGATGACCGCAGCCTTACGGACTGCCAATATATAGTCACACGACTCTTTGAATTCATTCATTTTGATCTGCTTCTCCGTGATCAGGAAGATGGTCCTTACTATATGATATGGTAAAAAACACACCAGAAAGATCCCAAGGCTGATGATCACCAAAGCGCAAGCCTTCTTCCTGCAAGGTCTGGTCCTCCCAAGCGCAGGACTAGGCCTCAGAAGATTCTTCGCCACAAAAATAGAACAAAAAATGACGATCATCAAGGGCACCACGAAGCCCACCGGAAACGTGACGTTGTTAATGAGAAGCAATTTATCCACAGCGTCGTGTGCCAGCTCCAAACACCGAGTACTGCCCTCGTCGTGAGATTTTTTCTTGGCGAACAACAGCGGACTGCAAGCCAAACCCATCAAGCCCCAAATGAGTCCACAAATGATGCCAGAAACTGAGTGGGTTTGAATGCGCAGGTATAGATATGGCCACACCAGTGCCAGGTAACGAAAGACATTCAGGGCTACTAGGAAATACACGGAGCTGTACATGTTGAGATAATACACGTATAAGATGATCTGACAGGCGATGTGACCGAACGGCCAGTGAGAGTTCAGTACATAGTAAGTGAGCCGCAGGGGTAAAGAGCAGACCAGCATCAGGTCTGACACCAGCAGGTTCACCATTAACACGCTGACTGGAGTGATGCTCTTCTGGCTCCTCCATTGGCTCAGGAAGACACAGATGGATAAAGAGTGACCCGTGAGGCCCAGGACGAAAATCAGTATGTATGTTGTAGGATAAAACAGGCGTTTGAAGTCATCAATGTTGCTGGGGTCCAAACAGGAGGCGTTTTTGTTGACACCTCGAAAAGACGCATTCATGTCCTTTCTGGAGAAAGATTGGAAAGTTTGGTTGAGGGTTTTGGTAAATGACCAAACTGTTCTTAGAATGATAGTTACGCTAAAATGAAACGTCTGTGATCATTTCCTTAACATTCACTTGTTCCAAACCGGTTTTGAGGTATTTTTTTGTCCAATCGAACAAAAGGAAACTAAAAACAAAAAAACGGCCATTGACTTCCACCGTATGTTTTGGTACAACTATGGATGTCAATGGCTGTTCAACATTCCTCGGAATATCTTGTTTTGTGATCAACAGAAGGAAGAATTTCATAGAACTAAAAATAGACTTTTTGAGTGAATTACCCCTTTAAATGGATGGATCAGACAAAATAATAACATTATATATGGTCCAATCTTCTTTTGGAAGTTCAATGCATTTTGAAGATTGTTCCAAAACAAAACTAGAGCCCCACTGATTTTCAGTGTAGAATAATTATTATTATTTTTTTTACATAAAGCCATATAAATAAAACAAAAATAAAAGTTTACTCATGTCAATCGGTCAAACACAAGGGTACACATTACATTTTGTACATTTTAATAAGTAACAGAATATGCAGGTTGTTTTATCCTTTCATGAATATTTAAATAATGCTAATTGAAAATGACAAAAAATATTTTATTTATCTTATAATTTATATATTTTTAGTATCTTAAACATTTGAATAGACTCTGCAGTTATACTTAATATTATTTATTTGTACATGAAATCAATTAAAATGTAAATGTATTATGATACAGACATCCAAATCAAACATCCTGCATTGGATCCGCAAGCTTAGAGTTCACATTTTAGTTTTCTGAATTCATTTTTAAAAAGAGGCTTTTCTAGTTTGGTGTTACTAACAAGCCTTGTTCAAAACTAAATCTTAAGGTTTACTCCACAATATCAAAGGAAAGTCTCAAAGTCAATGGCTTTCAGCAACTACAACTTAAAAGCAAGTTAAAGAAACACATTTATGGTACACAGCAAACTTCAAAAAGCAAAAAAAGGGTTACCTTTTTGATAGTGTGAAGAAGTGAAATCGGTTCAAAAGTGCTCACAGTGTTGGCACTAGCCAAACCTGTACAGTATTGTCAGCCACTAGAGGAGGTTTGATGCAGAAAAACTTCAGCAGCAGCAGCAGCAGGAGAAGGACGTCCCAAAAACAACCTCCCAAACATCACTTCCATCAGTTAAAAAAGAACGGCTCATTTCCTTGTAAAAAAGCAGCAGGTGTCCTGTAACAGCACTTGCATTGTTTAATATGGCAGTTGTTTCAATTGCTTCAGATAGAAAGTGCTTTGCATAAGAAGATATACAGCACGCAGGCAAAGGTCCAAAGACTGTCTTTCATTGTAAAGTGATAAATGTCATTTGGATGCTTTGCGCATGTAGTTTTAAACCACACTACTTTATGCAGAAGTGCATTTTACGTCCCTCATTCATTTCCTCCTGTATTTTGTAATTTAAGCAACTTACTTGTGCTGCACTCATTTTTTCTCTTTGATCACTAGCACTTCTGAAGCTGAAGATGTACTGATAACCTTTTAACAGAAGCCACTGCTGACAAAGCAGAGAATTTGTGATCGTCTATGACAGCAGCGGTACATTAAAAACCATAAATGATGTGCTGGGGAATTTGAATGAACAAACGTCACTAAACATGAGCTACTGCTGTTATGTACAGACGTGTTTAGGATTTGAGTCACCAATGTGGTCAAAGGCACTTATGAAGCAAACAACTGGGATTGAAGTCGACTTTAAATATGATGAAGGCTTAACGATAATGTAAATGCACCTTAAATTTGTGAGCTAGATTTCCTGATAAACAACATTCCGGTGGGAAGTAAATCTGCCAAGGAGTGCATGGAAAAAGAGTGTGATTTATCACTTTAGCGCCATGTGCTTTGGCTACAATCTGGGCTTGTGGCAACAAGTGTCACCTTTGTCCTCAATTAAATAAATAAAAAAAGACACATTTAATATTTCTTCAACAAACATGTCAGTTGTTAAACGTTCAGAGAATTACATAATTTTATAAAAAAACAAAAAAAACATTTGATGTACAACATAATTGTTTTCAGAATATTAATAACAAAAAGTCTAAAGCAAGTCCAAAAAACGGCAACGTTGCCAAAGAAGAACGTAATAGGTCAGACATATTCATAACGATCATATCCTAAAAACACAGTAATGCTTAAACACCAACAGATTTATACAATACAAATTCAAAATATTTATCACATAAAATAGAGACACGCTTTGAGAAAGACAGGGTTCAAACTTGCCAAATACATGATTCAATTGCATCTTAAACCCTGTTTCCCTGTACGGCAATAAGGAAAAGTTCCTCTAAAAGAAACAAAACAATAAATATCTATGACACACTGAACTTTTGTAGATGAATTTAGAGGTATGATTCATGTCATTTCCTTAACTCCTAAACATCCTTCATGAAACCTCACATGCTTAAAACAAACTAAAATGAAACGACGCAGGGAAAGCATCTGCGCTGTTTCAGGAAATGCAGTGCACCATTTAAATACTAAAAAAAAAAATGAGGGCGTTTAAAACGTAGTAACATAAAACACCCTGGGACATCAGGCTTTCCGCTTGACGGTGGAGTGGTTTTCCTCAGCAGTACAGAGTGGATTTATTTAGGGCTTTGGATGATTTTTATCAGACTCCTCCTTCAGTTTCTGTTCCTGCATTCGAGAACGTGTTGAGCCTGAAGAGACAACAACAAAACATTCAAGCTACGTCAGCATTACATCTAATGTTTAATTATAAATATTGACTTGTACATCTTCACTTCAGTATTCTGGTATGATTGTATCAGACTCTAAATAGCCAGATTGAAAAAAATTCAATATGGGATGCTTTTCATCATGCAGCATACAAAAAACTTTCAGACCTGTATGATTTATAATGAATGGCAAAGCATAATATATTACAGTATATTAAATGTTAATAATGATACAAATGCTGATTGGTCGATGGTTAAAATGCCAAATGGTTAAACTACTTTTGCTTTACCATTTATAATGAAGTAGATGTATTACCACTACTGAGCAGAACCACTTTGCTAACTGTATACGAGTATGGTGAAAATGTTCATGCAAAATTAACAGCAGAATGGCTGAAGTTTTTTTAATAACAGCAAAAACCTGGTAAACAGTTACATTTATAATTTGGATATATATATATATATATATATATATATATATACACATTTATAATTTATCATTTGGATTTTTCAGCTGTTGTAATGTGACTATGATATTTTCTACTGATTTGCATCCATCTTGTTTTAATAATGACTAAATAATTAACAAGCTCAAGTATATTTTATTTTTGAAGTATTAAATAAAATTACTTAAAGCATTATGTTGTTATTTAATATACAGTACTATTACATTACTTTAAGCAAGAACATAATAAATGGATTCCAAGTGACAGTGCATGCATGTTTCTATTTCAAATAATTGACATTCGTTTAAACTTTTAGCAACAAGCTCTATAAAATGTTTAAATATGCAAATGAGAAATTATTTCATTTAAAAATGTGCTAATTTGCATATATTTCTAGCACAAAAATCTGAATATTGGATGAAGTCAGGTTCAAGGTTTCCTTTTTTTAAACAGCCAGGCAAAACACATCTTCACAATTTGTTGTATAATACAATGTTACATATTATCAGGCAAATAATATATGAACCTATCCCTAAGTTAAAACCTTCAGAATACAGATGCAAGCAAAACTGTAGTGTCAAAGTGTGACAAAGGAAACAATTGAAAGTGTATTTTGGATGTATTCTTAACATTAGACAGACAAAACACAGTCAAAATCAAAATAACAGTTATTCTGCATATAGATAGATAGATGGATAGATGGATGGATAGATAGATAGATAGATAGATAGATAGATAGATAGATGGATAGATGGATAGATGGATAGATGGATAGATGGATAGATGGATAGATAGATAGATAGATAGATAGATAGATAGATAGATGGATAGATAGATAGATAGTTTTAACATTATAAGGTAGCATCAAGACCTTAAAAAATAATAATACTATTCAAACTAATGATAATTATCCTTTAATTTAACTCAATCATCCTGCCCAACACGATTGACTCTTTTTAGTGTTAAAGCACAATCTGATACAAAACGAAAAGAAAAAAAAACAAAAAACACTGCCATGTCTAGAAAGGAGGAAGTGTGAGAGGTATGAGTGTCTTTGCGGTTAAGGGGAAATCTAGCTCATAGTTCAGACAAAAGACAGATAACAAAGCTTGCAGGAAACTTACTCATCTCAGCCAGCTTCTGGATCAGTGCCGACTCGCCACTGGATTTGCTAAAACACAACAAACAGTCTCAATGATTCACTAGAATTACACTTAGAGAAATTCAGACTAAACCGAACATGATTCCCACCTTCCGTCTGCTTCATCTTGTCCGTCCATGTCAAAGCGCAGTCTCTTCAGGGGTTTGGGGGCAGAGCCTCCATCCAGACTCCTCTTGAGTGACCAATCAGAGCTACTCACCATTTGATTGATCTTCTGAAATTTGTCTGCCGACTGTTGAGATGAATAAAGGCATTTTTACAGTAAAAGTAAAGCTCACATCAAGAAGGATAGCTATAGAGATATTATATAATTATAAAGAGATAACTGCTAATAGTCTAGCATTAGCTTCCATACCAATGCATGATGACATTTTTTATGTGCCAATGTTTTTCCGTCTGGTGCCTTAAATGCTTGTGAATTTACAATGTTTATCTTATAGCTCACATTGTTATTCTTACAGTGAAAAATTTGGTGAACGTTTGGAGGGGCAGTCCTTCTCTGATGATGTCAGTTTGACAGCTTCATCTACAATGTTCTTAACCATGCCCTTCTGAGCGCTAGCTTGCTATGAGGGAATGATGTGCAAAAAGCCCCGGCCCCTACTCAATATTCTGTTTCAGTTGGAAGTACATCAACATACTGAAATAAAAGTTTCAGCAACTTTTCCTGCAGAGTTTAAAGCAGGATGAATTCTGTTTGGCTGTAATTGTTTTTAAATAATTCCTTTATGACAATATTATTATAACAATTATAATAAAAAGAAGACATAATATGCCAATGTATTCCCAAAATACAGTTTGTACTGATCTACGTTACTAATTAACTAAAAAAATCCTATAAAAATGATCTGCTTCCAAACACTACAATATGAAAGTTTTTATTGTAGATTTTGATTCTGTTTAACTGATCAAAATGAAGAGAGTCTGAATAAAACAAGAACATCTGCTGATGGGCAAAATCAATAAATCAGATCAAACAGAGAAATCATTTTCATAGCGCATTGACAGATATTGCTTCTTGTTTTAAGCATGAACTCACTTAGTTTGTTAAATTTGTCAGAAAAGATTGCTTCATTTCTCACTTTAAGGATGTTTACATATTTTAATGAAAAACTAAATAAAGGATGAAAAGACTCATTTTTAGATACAACATTTAATATCAGAATTTTATGTATTAAAGTCTTGAATTTGAGATTTTTATAACCGGCAAAAACCCTGATTTTACATACATGATAAAACTTTTTTTTCCATTAAATATTTATTATTGTTTAAATAAGTGCCATCAGTGGTGTGAATGGGCCTCAACACATTTAAACTAGTTTTTAAAAAGTGCACTTACCCCAAAGGATTCGCCAATGGATATGAGAATTCTGTCCAGGATGCCATGAAAGATAAAATACAGCACAATTAATAAAAGCACAAATGACAAAATGATGCGATAACAGCTGAAAGACCTGTTTAATCTTGTAAATCAAAATACTACATTAAAAGCTAAAAGATAGTTACGATTATATTTGTAAAGATAAAAAACCCCATCTGATTTGGCATATGTCCAAAATAGATATAAAATCTCTTTAATGTGATGACGGATGTGCACACTGACCTGCTCCGTGGGGTCATGACCAGAGGAGACACACGGCTGCTTTTCAGAGGAGAAACGTAAACATTATTGCTGCCAGGAACCCGAAGAGGAGAGTTTTTATACGGGCTGCAGGGAATGTGGGGAATGGGAGACAGAGGTGGTGGCTGGAACACAAAAATAAACATCCTCAACACAACCAAAACATATACTTCATTCAAATTTAACATGCCTTCTGGCCACTAGGGGGTATTATAACACAAGTAGAGGTTTGACAGTCTCACCCGAGGAGAGGAATACTGGAGAATGTTAGTCTTCAGCTTCTGCATGAACACCAGGTTGTAGAAGACAATGATGGAGTCGTACTGACCCTCTCTGATCAGCACACGCTTGAATGTCTGACATATCCAGAGAAATTAAAGAGAGAAGCCTTGAGTGTTTGTTCAAATCACTTTAGCACCAGCAGTGCTGGTAAAGGATCCATTTTACATTTAAATAATATATATTGTGTGTTTGCCATGTATATTTATGTGTATACAAATACACACACATGCATGTAAAAATAAATAAATAAATGATTTGTTACATATTTAATAATTGTATATACAGTATACATTAGGGCTGCACAATGTTTTGTTTTAGCATCGAAATCGCAATGTGATCATTCGCAATAGTCACATTGCAAGTATACGCAATGTTGAGTCTGGAGGCCTGTGAGGGACCTATGTGAGGGTTTTAAAAGCATTCAGGCATAAGAAATTGTACCGTTTATAACTTTGACAAATTAATAACAAATAAGCAAAGACTATGCAGTATTATTTTACATTGGATTATTCAATTAATTTATACCTGAATACAGTTTGACTCCTTGGAAAACAATAAATCGGTGTTTATTTAATTGGTATCTTTATTGAATTTACCTATGCTTGTAGATTGTTTCTTATATTTTATGCATACGCACTGCACTAAAGAATCATCCCAAACAATCTAAAATTATAAAGTCGTTCCAAATAGTTATTCAACACATCTAGTGAAATTGTATTCATATCACAATATATATTGCAGAATAAAAACATTTCGCAATGTTAGATTTTTCCAATATAGTGCAGCCCTAGTATACATGGTGTAAAATTTTGTGTAATCTTAATGCTGCAATTTTTTTATTCTTTTCCTAATATTTCCTAAATAATAATTAACAGCAATTAAATTTCCACAGTATTTCCTATTGTATTTTCTTCTGCAGAAAGTCTTAACTCATTTATTTTGACTGGAATAAAAGCATTTAAAAAAAAACATTAAGGTCAATATTAGTATTTATCCCTTAAGAATTTATCTTATTTCAGCTACAAAACAAACTGTCATCCAAGAACTTGCTTAAATAACCTAAGTACACTGCATTTTAGGCAGAATAATTGTATCCTGCAAAATAACTAGTAAAATATTATATATTGTCATTATGGCAAAGACAAAAGAAAATAGTTATTAGAGCTTAGTCATAAAAACTATGTTTAAAAATATATATTATTTCCATTAAACAGCATTTGGAAAATATTTAAAAAGGAATAACATTGTCACAAGAGGGCTAATCATTTTATAATCATTCATATTTATATTTTTACAACAGTTCTGTCTGGTTCTTGAATCTGATTGGCTGATAGCCGTGGAATATTCTGCCAGTAACAGCACTTGACCTAAAAGCTCCCAGCTCGTCAAACAATATAAAGATGGTGGTTTAAAAGCCTTCGATTTTGAAGCCCTGACAGGTTCCTTTAGAATTCATTGGTTAAAATCCTTTTTTGCTTGTTATATTTTTATTTTTTGGGAAGCTTGGTGGTTTGGATTTTTTACTCAGATGTGACTTTCATATTAAGAAAATTCCACTTTCATTGTCTAAATTCCATAATCAACTACTACACTTCTGGAAAATGATATTCACACACAACTTTACTCCACATAGTTCGGTTCTGTAGAATAATAGAGCAATACTGATAAACAAGAAATCAATGTTTAAAACTGAATGGTTTGAAACGGGTATTCCCTTTATTACTGACTTGATGGATTGTAAAGGTGTTTTATTGGATCATTCCAGATTTGTTGAAAGCTCTAAGGTAAACTGTACTCAAAGAAAGTACTTAAAAATCTGTAAAGTTATTCCTATAGCTTTGATTTACCTAATTCAAAGTACTTTGACTTATTCTGATGTTACTCCATTATTGCCAAATTTATCAATTAGTAATCACAAATTACTAGATAAAAATGTCAAGAACAAGGTAGTTACAGATGCTTTTAAAGCTAAATTGTTTCACGATTATGGTAAACACAATGTGCAGGTAAACCTTTCTGGTATGATGGAAAAAGCCTTCTCTAAATACATTCAATGGCCAATTCCACCTAAAGTCAAAGAAACACATTTCAAAATTTGTCACCGGATTTATTCTGTTTCAAATTTTCTACAAACGATTTAAATTTGATAAGGCAGAGTGTACCTTCTGTGGATTTACGGATGAAACTTTAGAACACCTCTTTTGTACTTGCCCCTTTTAATGCAGTGTTTAGAGCTTTATTGATTTACTTTATTTTTATTGCCTTACCTGTAATATGTACCCCCTAGGTTTAATGCAGTATGTTTTGTACTTGATTTGTTACTATGTTGTTACCTCTACGAGATTTTGTATTCTTAGTTTAATAAAAAAATAAAATAAAAAAACAGCACTCGACCAGCCTCTTCACCCATGTATTACTCCGCCCACATACAGCAACAAGCAGAGGGCACTCTACAGTTTGACAAATATTGCTACTGTTGGATGACAAAATAGATATTTGAGGCTTTTTATTAGTCAAGAATATAGTTGTTTAGATTGCAACTCTGCAGTTTATTTATAAGGATAGTGCCTATTATTAATTATTTATAATTTCTGAGAGACGGCGTGTTGGCGTCTGAGCAGAGCAAAGACGCTTGATGTTGTCCATCCACAAGATGGTGACAACGACTGCATAATAAGCCCTTAGAGGAGAAATAACCCAGTGTAAATTTAAACTACAGCTGATCAAATCATTATAAAACTGGTAAGCAACTCTCTAAGTCGACCTCTCTCTTTTGTAAGTTGTAGTGCTGTATTTATACCATAGTAATTGTAGTGTATTGAGTAAGATGGGACTCTTTGAGTTACTTTTTGGTTGGCCATCTGTTTCTATTGAGTCTCCTGTTTTCGCTACTGCAGACTAGTTCAGTAAACAGAAAGAAAGAAAAAAAGCCTGCATGTGTTTAGCGTTTTTCCTTATCGCAAACAACAGTAATCTGGTAGTGATTACGCTGCTTTTTCGAGGTTAATACTGTAGACTGTAATAGGGAGATATCTCTGTAGACTGATGGCATTTCATGCTTTGGTTCAGCCTTATAATTTTAAAATGTCAGCAGAATCACCTGTTCTGTCATCACTTTATACATCATGCAGGAAAATCCTTCAAACACTAGCTCTAAAGTGACTTTGGTGAATTAGTAATGGCTTCTGCTGTTCTGACATCAGCTGCAGATGTGAATGAATGGTGGAAGAAAGTAGTTCCTCATATAAAAGGGTTTTTAGACTCTCCGTGTTTAATTTTCTTTTTTCTATACACAATTATGGCGTCGAACTGTTGCATAAACGCAATATCACACTCGTATTATATATATCTACACACATATATTACATGCGTGTGTGTATTTACCTATACATAATAAATCTGCATAGTACACAAACATATCAAGTAAACACAATGATTTAAACTGCACTACTTAATTCTTAATGTACTTAAATGATTATTTGAATCAAATCATCAAAAAAAAAAAAAAACAAGTCTCACCTCTTGATTAGTATTTGGCAGCTCTTTGTAAGCAGTCACAATAGTTTTGAATCGCAAATCCACGTTTTTCACCTTGCATATGGCATACATGGCTGACATGATCAACTGTGATGGAAAAAAAAGAGAGGTGATCAAACATCCCACAAAGCTTAAAGAACACAAATGCAAATCAAAAGAGCTGGTAGTACCTGGTCTAAATGTCTGTCCCGCATTAATTCGTATTCGTTCTGGAGGGTGTGCTGAAGCAGAGTCCATATTATTGGCTCCATTTCTGGATGTGAGGTCAGCAGATTGGAGAACAGCATCTTCAGTCGCAGGTAGGCCATCCTGTACACTGAGAAAGACAGGAAAAAAGCAATAAATTATAAAATGGGTTTTAATATCAGTTAGAAATAGTTAGAAAGTTAGTTAGAAGTTAGAAATTGTAATATTTTCTTTATTCTGTAAAGATCTGATCCCAATTCTAAATAAAAATATTATCATTTAGCACTATTTTCCCAGTAAATGACAAATTTGTAAGATAAAACATTGGTATTGTCGTATAAAAATGAACAGAAACGTGTCTGAAAACATGGCACCTTTTTGTTTATTTTTAACATTTAAAAACAGCATTAAAAGCTTATTTCTTTTTTTTTTTTGGAAGAAATATAATCGTTAATCGAAATATAATAGTTTACATCTACATTACTCAGGTGATCACGGAAAAGATCAATTGGATCAGTCCACCAGCGAGAAACATTAAATGAAAAAGTTTTGGAAAGTGACTAAGAGCCTCTTTGTGATGGTACCACAAGGGGGCGCTCTCATACAAACCAGAATCAAGTTTACAGAATGAAACAAAATGCATGTGAATGTAAACTATAATTTAACCTACATTTCTTGTAGAAAAGGCTCAGTGAGTTTGAACGGGGGGCTCTGGCGCCTGGTGCAGGGGGCTCGGCCTCCATTATTGGGGGTTGACGGCTCGGCCGGACAGGAGAGAGATACCTGGACAAAGGTAAGAAAGATAAATTAATTCACATTTTGGCAATAAAAGGATTTAAATGAAAGCGTTACCAAATGTCAGTGGTTGACCAACAAAACCATTCATGAGTGTAGGGTTTATACTTGGGTTTATACTTATACTTACACTTGATCAACATTACTGAATTCATCTGCATTTACAAAATGGCAGTAATACTGTTAAATAAATATTCAAACAATTTAGAGTAACCATTAAGAAGCGATAATTTTTCCTGTGATGTAAAAGATGTTTTTTTCAGCATCAATACTTAATTACTTTTTTGTTTTTCTGAGTCACACACACAAACAAGCTGATTTGCTGCTCAATAAGCATTAATCACCATTGAAAACAACTGTTTTGTTTATTTTTCATTCTCAGAGATAGACTGAACAGCCTTTATTTGAAATCAGAGTATATTTATTTTGTAACATCTTTTATGAATGTCTCGTTTAGTACGTTTAATGCATTCTGATGAGACTCTTTGCTCAAGACAATAAAACATATTTTGTTTATAAAAATGATGCATAAAAAAATCTAAAAGTAACATGAACTAAAATGTCACACGTTTCCTACCTTCACACACATTAGCAAATTATTATATTCTTGTGGTCGGTCTCATTTTAGAGAGATGGCCTTGTCTTAACCACAGCCACATGCTATCTGCAGACAGCGGCCAGACCTGCGACGTTAATGACGTCAAAAGTTTCCAGAAGAGATTTTGGTTCCCTGTTCAGCTTGTTACGTTGTTCTGTGCAAACACACCATTTCATTTCCACGGAAAGGTTCCACAAATCAGCATAAATTCCATAGTTTTGCAATACACTGAACTATGACTAATCTGACTTTAAATTACACTGGAGCTATTTCATCAACTTGCTCTAGTGGACTACAGGCCTAAGGATATCAAAGAAGTCTTTATTACATGATATATATTCCTATTTTTACAAGTTGATGCAGTCTCTGGTAAATCAGGCCAATGGTAAAAACATAATCGTTTCCTAATAATCCAATGAGAGTCAATTTAAATGCAGAAATCATTTAGTAACTAAAGGGAATTGTAATCCCTTATAGATATGTCCAGATGTTAGATTGTAACAAAAATCAGTAACACTTTAGTTCAAGTATCAATTCTAAATATTAACAGGTGGCTTATTGCCTGCCTATTATTAACGTATTGGCTGTTCATTAGCATGTATAAAATATATTCTGATCTTATTCATAAGCCTAATCCTACCTAATAGGGCTGCACAAAATATCGGTTCAGCATTGATATCGCAATGTGCATATCCGCAATAGTCACATTGCAGTATCTGCAATGTCAGTTCAGTTTTAGTTTAGCCATCCATCAGAAGATTTGAGGGGGTAATATCGTTGACCAGGAACCACATTGTGGAGCTAATGTGAAGTTTAACCTTAATAGGCTGAAAGCTTTTCATTTGCTTGTTTGCTTTGTTTTAAGGCCTATGACTATGAGATTTCAAGTGTGTTTAAACCATTTGTATAAGAATTTGTAACATTTGTAGTTTTATCAAAGATTAATTGTAGTTCTTTTTTATACAATGAAGACTATGCAGTCTTGTTTATTTACATTAGACTAATTAATTTCTGTACATGAATACAGTTAGGGGTGAGACAGTGGCTTAGAGTCGCCTCACAGCAAGAAGGTCGCTGGTTCGAGTCCCGGCTGGGCCAGTTGAGTTGGATAAATACTGCAGCAAATGATAAGTGCCCCAAGTGGGTTTTAAGAGGTTGTGGACAGACGTACTTTAGACGTCCTATCAAGACATATTAAAAACAGATATATCTTTATGAAATACATTCTCATTTTTATTTACATCTTGTCAAATGACAACTTACATTCATAAAGTGCCCTGTGCGGTTAAGTGATTGCAATGCCACTGTTTATAAAGCCATAATGCAATTTTATTATTTCTAATAACATCTTTGCACATATATGCTGTACAAAACAGATATACCTCCGCTCACCACTTGCTGCGCTCAGTGTTGCTATGGTTGCGCCTAACAAACTTTAACAAACCTCACGATAGGACTAACACTATCTTATTGATATTAGAAATAAAAGAGGGACGTCTTTTCAACGGTTATCGGACATTCAAATGTTTGCTGGGAACTTCCTATGTTAGGCCCTATTTTAATTTTAGACATTGCAGTTGCGTGTAGACTTAAAGTAGTGGTTAAAAAAATATTTCCCCAATTTGAACTAACCCTAGTTTCGAGTGCAAACTATAGTAGAAGTATTGTTTTTTGACTGTTTTCTTTTATACGGGAACACTTACAGATCAGCAGCGGTGTGGTTGTGATGGAGGGGCTGGTTGAGAGTTGCGGGGGGCTCTGCTTGTTCACCGAGTCCTTCCTCGCGAGACTGTTTGAGGAGGTCAAACAAAGGAGAGTCCTGGATAAAAGACGAAACAGAATTATATCACTGATCAAAACTGAGAATGTCTCTGGCTCCAAAAAAGGGAAGTGAGGGAAGGGATTAAGAGAAGACAATGCACACTATAGTGATTGAGGTTATGTCTGTCATGTCATTTGAACACGATTACATTTTTAATCAAATGAAATACTTCCTTATTTACACGCACAACCTCATGATTTGGCCTGGATGTAAATGAAGACAAAACAAACCTGTGCATGTGGCAGACATGTTTTAGAAGTAAAAGTAACTAGTAATATAAATGAATGTTTCATAATTATTTTCTAAACACCGAATATAGTTTTCTGTAATTTAATAATTATTCATCATAAGGTTGATCATATTTTAAGAGGAAAAATGGTTTACTCGATTTTTGATTCAACAAATACCGAATGAACTCTCGGCACTCCCTAAGTTTACAAGCTGAGGGTTAGCACACGGTGTTGTTCGTGTGATGTCACGTCGAGCTGAATGTGTGAACTTTGGACTGACAATCCCTCTTTGTGCCTAGGAATCAATGAGCAATGCGCTATTACATAAAACACCTTATAATCAGAAGGAAACCAAACACAGACACACACAAACACTATTTAGTGTTTTCTATTAAAGGTCTGAATAAAGAAGGACTGTAAAGGGATGCATTTGTATAGACTTGACATGAATATAAGTGATGGATTATTAACATTCTGCAATACTGATAAACACATAACAGCATTTTTGGGGGATTTCCCCTTCTGTACTATAAATACATTTATTTTGCTAAGTGTGTTTTTGTGCTTGTACCTGGGCTGGTTTTGGCCAGTGATATATAGATAAATGTGTCACTAATGCTTCAATAAATCATTTATTCAAATAATAATAAAAACATCCATATATATATTTATTCATTTATTTAATTTATTTTTTAATGATTTTTGCAAAAAAGTGCCCCGTTTAATTAAGCATTAACTAATGAAGGTTTTTAAGGTTTTAGTGGCCCTAATCTTAAGTCTAGATATAACCTAAAAGCAACAGGAACTTTAATTTATTCAACACCAGTAATATATTTATAAACGGAAGTGATTTAACCAAGGGAAATTTTTTTGATTTTATCTTTAATATTAAAGAAGCTTGCTTGCCCTTGATACACAGAAACCTCATTCTGAAAGATGCACCTCAACCAAAAAGCGTGGGAACTGTGTACAGGCAACTCATTCTGAAAGTGCAGCATTTGCATCAGAGAAGAATAAGGGAGTCATAAATGAACAATTTATAGATGGGAGGAGCTTTAACTCCAGCCCCACCCTCTCGTCTGCCCTCCAGCCTTTCACAATCAGCAAATCTCACTGTGTAAACCGGAGACTGAACGGCAGAGTTAGATACTAATAGCCTCACACAGCTACAACAAAGTCTCAGAGATACATCTCAGAGACAAAGACCACCATCGCGCCCACCACAAAAGGGAAGGGAAGCTGAGAAAAGGAACAAGAAACTGAAAGCCAGGCCAATTGACAGAAACATCACCCTTTTTTTTTTTGAGAAAAATCATCAGGCTATGGATAAACTATTCATAAAGAATTCAAGATTGAGGACATTATAGTGTCACAAATCTTCTAAGCACCTTGGAACAGAGAGGATGAGGAGAAAACATCTAGAAACCAACATCCTGTGCTGGTAGCATGGCAGCTATTGAGTAAACAACTCATGCAAAGCATCCAGCATACCTTACTGAGAGGACAAACTGATGTGGTTCGCTCATGCAGATGTTTACGTGTGAGCACTTGCTGTACTTTGAGAGTAGGATTACGCAACGTATGAACGGTAAGACGCCGTGTAATGAATACACACTGGATTTCTATACTTCTTTATGGATCTTCTGAGATTTGACAGATACACTCGTTCCTTTTAAGCCAAAAGAATCACTGATGATGACTGAGGGGAACAACTGCACAAACGATAGCTTTAAATATGTGCTATACAGCTCTGTTTTCAGTATTGTCTTCATCCTTGGACTGCTCTTCAACATGGTGGCCATGTACATTTTTGTTTGCAGACTGAAAATGCGAAATGAGACTACAACGTACATGCTGAACCTTGTGGTCTCAGACTCCCTTTTTGTCATTAGTTTGCCTTTCAGGGCATTTTACTTCATCAACCGCCAATGGCCTTTTGGTGATGCTCTCTGCAAAATCTCGGTGACGTTGTTCTACACCAACATGTACGGCAGCATCCTCTTCCTCACGTGCATCAACGTTGACCGATTCCTGGCAATCGTTTACCCTTTTGCATCAAGGACACTGAGGACCAAGCGTAAAGCCAGAATAGCCTGTGGAGTGATCTGGGTGGTCCTTCTGTCAGGAGGTCTCACCGCAGGATTCGTGATGGACATCACTTCACATAAAAACGAGACGTACTGTTTTGAAAACTACTCCAAATCGCAGTGGAAGTCCCAGGTTTCAAAAGTTGTGGTGTTTATGGAGACGGTGGGCTTCCTGATTCCATTAATGATCAATTTGATCTGCTCCACAAAGGTCTTGCAGACTTTACGACACCCCGAGTGCATCAGTAGAGGAGGGCAGCTCAACAAAACCAAGATCTTACGCATGATCGTGGTGCACTTGCTTATCTTCTGTTTTTGCTTCATCCCATTCAATGTCAATCTGGTCTTCTACACGCTGGTCCGAAGTGAGGTTATACAAAACTGCACTGTGGAGACAGTGGTCCGGACAATTTATCCTATCGCATTCTGCATTGCAGTGACTAACTGTTGCTTTGACCCAGTGATCTATTATTTCACCTCGGAGACCATTCAGAATTCAATGAAACGGAAATCTTATGGTGTACATAAAAACAAGTTGAACAACACTATTGACAACAGTGATTACAACGGAAGTGAGACGATTGATAAAATCACATCTCTTAAAGCTAAATTCATGATTGAAGAGTCTACAATATGACCAAAGATCAGGTAGCAAATGTGTTTTACCATTTTTGTACCAGGTTCTCCTCTGCGGTTGGTTTGGATAGGATATATCAGACTGATAACTATCTGAAGAATACTAAAGTTGAAAGAATAAAGTCTGAGTATCTTCTTGAAGCTAGAACGGATGTTTGTTTACAGCACAAACTCAGCAATCTTTTTTTAAATGGATTATTGATATTATAATTGCATACAAATAATATATGACTATGGGCTGAAAAAACAAATCAGTATTTACGGACTGAAAGTGTGAAAGTTCAAATTAGACAATAAATGAAATGAGCATCAAACCTGCTTGCTTTGTGTTAGAAAAGTTAAAATGGCAGCACTTCTCACTGAAATTAAATTTATTAATATTAGTTTTATACTTTTTTCTATACTATATTTTTTACTGCATTAGATTAGTAGTTTATAATTAGTAAGTTTATAATAACAATAGAGTAATAATATGCATATACTATTGATAAACATCAATTCATGTTTGTTCACCCTAATGTCAAATAAAAATAAAGTCTTTATTTGTCATATGTCTATATTTAGAACAATGATTTCGTTACATATTAAAACACTCTATTCAAGGATAACAGTACAGCAAACCGCTGCTTCACTCATTTGTCAGCAAGAGGGTTTTTTTGTGTTATTTAATTGAAGAAATTATTTCATTGTAATATGTAGAAACTGACATTAACCAAGATAAATAAATGGTGTAAGACTTATGCTATTTTAAATTGAAATGACCAATGTTAACCTTACTATAAAGTGTTGTCATCTAAATCTGAATCCATTTTTGTTTTACAAGTAAATGTATTAATACTATCATATGGACCATTAAAACTGCCAGTCATTTATAACACAAAAGTTCCCATAATATGTTTCCACATGTCTTTCTATGCTTATTCCTGGGAAATTTAAACTGCCAGTATTGTTTTCAGAGCCAAGACCTGATTAAGATAAACAAATTCCATTATATCTGCTTAGATAATAAACAGTAAGCGAAAAAGGCGGTGACCATAGAGAAAGATGACATTACGTCTAGAGATTGTATCAGGGTTTGTCTTTGCAAGAAATTAAGTTAATGACGAACAGTTCTGCAGGGTGTGCCGTGATTTTTTATGTTTTTTGCTGTGGGATGTAACGTAGCAACTGACAATAAGAAATATAAAAATATAACTTTTTTACATTTCTGATCATTGTGACTTTCTTTTTTTAATATCTTTTTAAATTCAGTTTTAAAAACATACTATGAAAAAAAACGTGAGTGACCTTAAATCAAAAGTGCAAGGCTACATTTCTGGATGGCTGAACAGGACTGAACGAGCCCTGCTCCTTCACTAGCACTGCATTCCTTGGGTAATCACATCCCTGAAGGCCATGCTCCAAGCACTCACAAACCATACCTCTAAAGGGCATTTCAAACAGACAGTAGGTTTTGCATATATGCTTCACATAGTAATTTACTGCTTCTTGTGTACACACATTTTCCCACACACGTAAGGCAGAGCCCAACTGGAATGAGCTGGTGAAACACTGGATAAAACTATTTATGCTTAAAGATAATGGGGGAAAGTGAGGTTTGTTGCTGGATTTCTAATTAAAGCTGTTACAGTATGTTTTATTTTCTTCTTCAAGTAACTCCAAATAAAATTGGCCTGTGCCAATAATTGCACTTGGCAGTTTTGCACTGAAATGTATTTTCTGTATTGCGTGAATGTTTGTTTGTTTGTGTTTATTGTCCTCCTAGGAGGAAACTGGTTTTACAGCAATGAGCCACATACACACAAACACTACGCAACTTACGATTCACAAAAAAAAAAGGATCAGACATTTTACCAATTAACAATTCATCAAATTAATAGCCACTGAAACAATAAAAAGTTTTTAAAAATGTTTTGTTCTACAATCAGTTCTGAATCAACATCATGGCAGCAATTGAAATTATTTCCATAATGGGTGATTAAAGTTCATTAAAATTAATTGAACTTGCTATGTAAATGTAAAAACCTTTAAGTGGTCATTAAAGAATTAGTTCACCAAAATTTTTTATTATGTTATTAATTGCTCACCCTTATGTCATCCCATGAGACCTTTGTTTATCTTCAGAACACAAATTAAGAGATTTTAGATGAAATCGGAGACCCTCCATAGACAGCAAGGTTTCTGAGACGTTCAAAATCCAGGAAAGGAACCAAAAACACTGCGTTTTACAGTAAAACCACTGAAGTCACATCAAAAGTTTTGACTTGTGTGGAAAAGCAAAACTGTAAATATAATTTCGTTTGGCTATATCTTCTCTTCTGTGTCAGGTCAGAGTGCCCATTTTCTACCGGCAGTACAATGTATTGCCAAAGTCAGCAGGGCACCATGCAAGCATTTTATTTCCCATAGTAAACACGCACCCGGATCTGACGCAGAAGGCACAGGTGAACAAAGTCATTTTTACAAGGGTTTGTTTTGGTACAAAAGTGTTCTTGGAGCTTAATATGATTACAGCTGAACTGCTGAAAGACATGGATTGTTTTGACAGAGTATTTGGTTCTTTTCTGGAATTTGAAGAGTCAGGAGCCTTACTGTCCATGTAGGATAAGGGAGCTCTTGGATTTCATCTAAAATGTCTTCATTTGATTTCCGAAGATGAACGAAGGTCTCAGAAGGACCACCCAGATCACTCCACAGGCTATTCTGGCGTTACGCTTGGTCATCAGTGTCCTTGATGCAAAAGGGTAAACGATAGCCACAATACTAATGATTGAATTTCCGAACAGTTAAAATATAATTTCTTGGTGGAATAACCCAAAACACATTAAGGTACACTAACTAGTTTATCGCGGCATCAAATTATTTGCAGTAAAAATAAATTGGATAGATTTCACATTCAATAGGCCTCAATTAATATTATTACTATTAGCAAAACTAGATTTTGCACAGACTTTATCGTTTTGCCAAATGTTTAATTATTTAAACAAGAAAATAAAACTAGAATATGCATCATTGTGAAACTAAATCTCATCATGCAGTTAATGAATCAATTTACAACTGGATTATAATCGCCTTGTCATTCTGATGTGTTTTTTTTTTAATTCTGTGCAAGATTTCTGTGCACAAGCTTAATGTCTTGAGCCTAAAAACAATAATAATTTATATCAGATCCAATGTATAATAATATATTAAGTGTAATAAGATCATTAACATGCACATTTAACCTGATACATCCTGTAAACATTTGTGATGAACAGCCCATACATATCTCAATGAGTCTGTGGACGTGCAGACCTCAGTAGAATTTCCTGTACTGTGGTAAAGACTTAAATATAGTGTAAAATGTGCTGCTGTGAGAAAGTAGACTGACAGTGACTTACAAAGCACACGTAACCGAACTGAAAAACAAGTGAACGCAAGTTACAAGAGGATCAGGAATGTGGTGAAAAAAATGGATGGAATGATGCAGTCTTTTGTTAGTAAGAGGAGTAAAGCGTTGAAGGCTGACAGTTCACAGAAATATTTAGATTTTTCCAGAAATGTTCTCTTTAAAAAAATGCATACTAAGATTTTTCCTTTACAAAATGAAAATATGTAAGAAGCTGGAAATTAAACAGCTGCCATGTTTTTTATAAAACTGATTTTGCTGGAAAGTTATCCCACATGATGCAAATCACCACTGACTGGATTAGTAGTTTGACACATTTTACTAATGTTTTCAATAATAATCTATGCAAACTCCACAAAGCCTCATCTACATTACATTACACAACTTTATCTTGATGACAAATCTGCAGAAACTGCAACAGCAAGACAGAATTTTACAGAAGATCACAAATAGATGCTACAAGATTATTGCAGAAAGCGTTATGTAAAACCTGTGAAACTGTCATCGTTAAGTCCTGTTAGGTGTATATCAATCAAATATCAAGCTGAAATACATTTTGTTTAAATAAAAGTAAAAGTAGTAAAATGTGATTACTGAATCAATCTAATTTTGCAGTAACTGAAGTGATAAATTGTAAATGGGAAGAAATCAATTACTTTTAATACAAACAAACTAAACCTTTACTAAAGGTTAAGGCTTTGTGTGCACTATTTTTACGATTTTAACAAAAAATCCACACACCCACATCCAACTCTGAATAGATATATGGCGCGCGCGCACGCGCACACACACACACACACACACACACACACACACACACACACACACACAC
>CAIGQW010000287.1:432740-450616 GCA_903798125.1 Danio choprae
TTAATGTTTTTTTAAACAATGGTACATTTATTTCACGATTCTTCGATGTGAACATATTTTTATTGAAATAGAAACAATTTATGACATTATAAATTTCTTTTTGGTCTCTTCAGGCCAATCAGAATTCAACCTTGTTGAGTAGAAGTATTAAAAATCCTGACCTCAAACCTTTTGAGCCATAGTGAACTTCGTTGCAAAATAATTTCTACAATGTCATTTATTGACTCACAAACATTGAAATGACATTGAATTGAAGTAATTAAAAAAATATGTTCCCAAATCTATAAGGTTATGTAATTTTTATATTTTAACTGTGAGAGGGAATATGTTTGAACAAGGAAATAAAAGGTCTGATCCTGTCTGATTAAAACCAAACTGATTTTCTGCAGCCTTATTGGAATGATGGCAATAAATGTAAGAAAGGCAAATGTTGGCAGTACCTTTCTGCCGAGCCCCTCACAGTGCTGACCGACAGCCTGAGCAAACCTCTGGATGAAGACCTCACTGAGCTCCTCAACCCTCTTTTTGATCTCCCCAGATGGGTCAACAGTGCAGTTCTGACAAACACGTTTACAAAACAGTATATTAGATATCAGTTTGGTTTTTAGATTTCCAAGTCTCATTATTCTGAAATACCTTGTAATAGACCAGCAGATTGCTGGAAGGCTGGTCACTCCCTGAGGTGAGGTCACCCCTGAGCTGCTGTATGGAGGTCATCGCAGCCCTGGCGAAACACAAAACATCAGTGCAAAAGAGAACATTAATCAACAGTAAAAAAAAAAAAAAAAAAAAAAAGAAGGCTGGAATTTTAGTTTGGACCAGTTTTTATTAGAGTAAAAAAAAATTAAAGGGACACCACTTTTGGAAATATGCTCATTTTACAACTTTCAAACAGTTGAGTTTTACAATTTTTAAATCCATTCAGCAGATCTCTGGGTCTAGTGGGAGCACTTTTAGCTTAGCTTAGCATAAATCACTGAATCAGATAAGACCACTAGCATCTCGCTCAAATTTAAAAACAAACAAACAAAAAAGGGTTTAATAATTTTGCTATTTAAAGTTTGACTCATGTAGTTAAAGTTGCTATTTTCTAGGTTGATGAGTGTAGGAACTATACTCTAATTCTGGCATAATAATTAAGGAACTTTGCTGCTGTACCATGGCTGCAGCAGGCGCGATGATGTTTGGCAGAGCATGAAAATAGTCCCAGCTAGGTAACAGCACAGTATAATATCATTATGCCTGCTACAGCCATGGTACCGCAGCAAACACCATTCGCTAGTATTTGTATTTTCTACTAAGGGTGAACAAACCCTTAATACATTTATACAATTAAATCTACTTTAAAACGTTCTGTCTCTCGAGCATCCGCCTATGGGTTGTAGCTTTAGCCTGCTAGCACCGCCAGCCAGCTAAAGCTACCAACTTCCTCTACTTACTGTCTCACTTACTGTCTTTGCTCTTCACATATTCTTTACATTCAAATCACTGTAATGCATACCAGGCTAACCCTATAGAGACTGTGTCTGTTCCTCGTATTATTACTTTAAGAAATAAACTTACTATGTGCTCCAAAAAACATCTATTAAGAATCAAACCAGAAAAACTGCAAAAAAGTGAAAATAGACAATTTATAAAGCTTGGTCTCCTAAACATCAGGTCACTAGCACTTAAAGCAATTATCATAAATGAAATAATAACAGAAAATAATCTTAATGCACTCTGTCTCACTGAAACCTGGCTGAAACAAAATGACTATATTAAGCTTAAATGAAGCAACTCCTTCAGGATTCTTATATAAACATGTGGCTCATCAGACTGGTCGTGGTGGTGGAGTTGCATCAATCTTTAGTGATACTCTTAATGTTAATCAGAGAAACAGACTTATGTTTAACTCTTTTGAAGTATTGGCACTTAATGTTATGCTTCTGGATATTAGGAAAAAACTATGTTATCTCTCACTTTAATCACCATATATAGACCCCCAGGACCCTATGTCAATTTTCTAAAAGAGTTTTCTGATTTTATTTCTGACTTACTAGTTAAAACTGATAAAATACTAATTGTAGGAGACTTTTAACGTACACATAGATGACGCTAACGATACATTAGGGCTCGCGTTTACCGACTTACTACAATCACTTGGGATAAAGCAAAATGTTGTTGGTCCAACCCATCGCTTAAAGATTAGATCTAATTTAATTAGATCTAATTAGATCTAATTTTGTCCCATGGAATTGAGGTCATTGATGTAGACATTATACCACAAAGCGATGACATAACAGACCACTACCTCTTATTCAGCTGTGTTTACCTGAAATTAGCACATCTGCACAGATATATCGTCCTGGTAGAACTATCGTCCTATCCACTAAAGACGAATTTACAAATAACTTACCTGATCTTTCTCTATTTCTAAATGTACCCGCGAATGCAAATGACCTTGATGTAGTAAACAGCAGTATAATTGCTATCTTTACTAACACACTAAATACTATGGCACCCATTAAATTAAAAAAGGCTAGAGAGAATAAAACTACACCATGGTATAATAGTCATACTCGCGCTCTCAAAACAGCAACTCTTACCCTGGAACGTAAGTGGAAAAAAACTAAATTAGAGGTCTTTAGAATCGCGTACAAAGATAGCATGTCCAGCTATAGGAGGGCTCTAAAATCCGCCTGGACCGAGCACCTTTGCAAACTGAAAGAAAATAATCAGAACAATCCTAGATTCTTATTTAACACCATTGGTAAATTAACAAATAATCGGTCGATTAGTAGTGATGACTTGAATTTCTTCAGTGATAAAATAGAAGGCTTCAGACAGAAAATAGGAGATGTTGAACTTTCTGCTCCACATTATACCTCAGATTCATTAAACATTCCACAAAATCAATTTAATCTACAGTGCTTCAAAATGATAGAACTGGAAGAGCTAGATAAACTTATAAATGGTTCTAAACCAGCTACATGTATGTTAGACCCAATTCCAACAAAATTACTAAAAGAGTTGCTACCTGTAGTAGGAGAACCACTTCTTAATGTTATTAACTCTTCTTTATCTTTAGGCCATGTTCCAAATCCTTTCAAGCTAGCTGTTATTAAGCCTATTATTAAGAAACCACAACTGGACCCCAGCAACTTAGCTAATTATAGGCCTATTTCAAATCTTCAATTTATGTCTAAAATACTAAAAAAAGTTGTTTCTGCCCAATTATGCTCCTTTCTACAGATGAACAACGTTGTATCAGTCAGGTTTCAGGCCTCATCACAGTACAGAAACCGCATTAGTGAAAATAACCAACGATCTACTCTTAGCTGCTGACCAAGGCTGCATCTCGTTATTAGTTTTACTTGATCTTAGTGCTGCATTTGACACTATCGACCACAATATCCTCATAGATCGCTTAAATTCTACAGGTGTCCAGGGACAGGCTCTACAATGGTTTAAGTCATACTTAACTGACTGTTACCAGTTTGTCAATATAAATGGACAGCCCTCACAAACCAGGCCAATAAAGTATGGGGTGCCTCAAGGATCAGTTCTAGGCCCTTTGCTGTTTACAATATACATGCTACCCCTGGGAGACATTATTAGAAGACATGGGATCAGCTTCCACTGCTATGCAGATGATACCCAATTATATATTTCAACAAAACCTGATGAGACATCTGAACTGTCTAAACTAACTGAATGTATTAAAGATATTAAAGACTGGATGACCAACAATTTTCTTCTTTTAAACTCAGACAAAACAGAATTATTACTTATTGGACCTAAATACTGTACACAGCAGATCTCACAACTTGACCTGCAATTAGAGGGATACAAAGTTAGCATTAGCTCTACTGTAAAAGATCTGGGCGTTATATTAGACAGCAATCTAACTCTTGAAAATCATATCTCCCATGTCACAAAAACCGCCTTCTTTTATCTGAGAAATATCGCTAAGTTACAAAATATGCTATCCATCTCAGATGCAGAAAAGCTAGTTCACGCTTTTATGACTTCTAGGCTGGATTACTGTAATGCTCTGTTCGCTGGTTGCCCAGCATCCTCTATTAAAACTTCAGCTAGTACAAAATGCAGCTGCCAGAGTTCTTACCAGGTCTAGAAAATATGATCATATCACCTCAATTTTATCCTCCTTACACTGGCTACCTGTTAAGTTCCGTATTGATTACAAAATATTGATTCTTACCTAAAAAGCTTTAAATAATCTAGCTCCTGTTTATCTAACTAACCTTCTGTCTCGCTACAATCCAACCCGCTCTTTAAGATCTCAAAACACAGGGCTTCTGGTAGTACCCAGAAAAGCAAAGTCGAGTAAAGAAGGTTGAGCCTTCTCATTTATGGCTCCTAAACTCTAGAATAGCCTTCCTGATAATGTCCGAGGCTCAGACACAATCTCTCAATTTAAAACTAGATTAAAGACCTATCTTTTTAGTAAAGCATACACTCAATGCATCGCATAACGGTATGATGCATGAGTGTGATCCACACAGGTGAGCTGGCTTGACAACCACCTGTAGAACACACTCCTCCTGTCTTAATACACCAGCCATTGTGTTAGAAACTCTCATATGCTTTACATGTTTGTTTATATAACTGCTATTTTCATCTATAACAATCCATTTTCTTTCCGGTTTAAATACACTATGAACAGCAGCTACGCTAAATATTTTCTTTATTTTCTATTTCTACCTGGGGATACTCATCCCGAGGTCCCTACAGATTATGCAGCGCCATCGATGCGATCCTAGAACTGTGAAGAGATTATCAAAGGTATTCTGGACCAGGCCGTATCCCGAGCTGATGCTGTGGTGGTCATGGAGGAATGGAGTGCATGTGACTGATTCCTGAAAGGCTACTGTGACAAACAAGTCTACGCTTGATCCTGTGGGCCAGCCTGACCTCCCGCCGGTGCCCTACCACACCTGCAGCTTTTCACGATGGACTTCCAGCTTCCCCAGCCCCCGGCGCCTGGACTGCAGCTCCACACAGAAAGTTTGGCCAGAAGAAAAAATGATCGTGCCCAACAGAGCCTGGTTTCTCTCGAGGTTTTTTGTCCTTCACTTCGTCAATTGGTGAAGTTTTTTCCTCGCCACTGTTGCCACTGGCCTGCTCGGATCGGGTCTTGTGGAGCTGCGCTTCGGTGGATTTGCTTTTCAGTATTTGAACTTTCATCGGTGAAACTTAAACCACACTGAACTGAACTAAACTTAACTAAACTTTGAAATTTGGACTTTGCTTTCTACATTGTAAAAAGCGCTATATAAATAAACTTGAATTTAACTGAATTTATGCTAAGCTAAGCTAAAAGCGCTCTTGCAGATCTGGAGATTGGCTGAATGGATTAAAAAAAGTCCAAAAAAAGTAGTGCTCCTTTAAAAGGAGACTTTTAGCAAGGAGTGGACAACTTCAGACAAAAAAAAGTATTTTCCAGTCAAAAACTCAAGTATTACTAGTAGAGTTCCTGGTATTAAAGAAAAACCCCCAAAGCTTTAGTGACCACGTGAAAACCCCAAAACCAGAGGGAATCCCATCATGTGACATAAGCTTAAAGCATTACAAAACTGTGAGGTGAACATAATATTATTCACACAAATTATTGTGACTCTGCGTAGGAGCAATTTCCCAAGCTGCTTTTTTCCAATGAAGGTTTTAAAGGTTCCTCCACAAATCATTCTTATATGAAACAAATGAAATAAGAGGCCACTTGAAAATTCTCAGTTTAACTGGAGTTAGCAGGGCTTGTGTAAAATACTATTATTTGTTTGGTTCTATAAAAATCTGATAACATTTCTTTAAAAATTGTAATTCTGCAAAAACAGAGCATTTATTTTAGAAAATGACAACTGACCAGTGTAACAATGTTTTCAGGCATTATGATTGAAAATTAGGGTTATTCCAGTAAATATTGAATGCTTAACTCTTCGAATGTTAAATCGTTGGTCTTGTGCTGCTATACATATAATATACAGAAAATGAGAGTTTGTGTGTGAATTAGATGATTCTTTCATGTTCTAAATGTGAGAAATGGTACCTGATTGGAGTTTGAGGAACTGGAATCGCAATGTCCTCTGCAAACAGATTCTGTCTTGGAGTAACTTCTACGTCTGACCTAAGAGGAATACTGATATTTATTTGAAATGCATATATACTGGTCTGGATAAACGTCTAACAAAATTTAATCACACTCACACTTCTATTTTATCGGGAGAGAGAGTGTCATCGTCAGACAAGAAAAGCCTAGCATCAAAGTCCTTGCTTTTGTGATACAGCTCTTCATATTGCTTGGAAAGCGCTTCCATCTGTAATAATAGAAAACAGATGGCCAAGAGCATGACTTTAATTCAAAGTCAGACTGAGCAAGGAAATTATATCGTACGTCTTTCTCATAGCTGTTACTTTATTGCTAATAATCTGAGCTGAACCTGCAATAACAGGCCAAATTATCACCTTACAAACAGAAAGTCCATAAACAGTGTACATAGTCCAACATGTAACAGGTTATAAAATACAACACAGGCAAATACCAATTCATAGTTCAAGGTGTAAGCCCCTGCTAAGATTGGTTACTCAAAGGGGCTACGTGTACAAATGTATTCTTATTTATTTCAACTATATTATTAAGCTATATGTAAAGGTTTAGATTATTACCATACAATACAGTATATAATGTAATATATTAATGTCTTTTACTGGAGGAACTTTGAGAGACACTGGCTTTGTTTACCAAACAAGCTGTTCCAATTGGAGTTGCATTGCAAACTTTAATTGAATTAATTTTAGAAGTTTTTTTATATGTTGTTTCAAGCACCTAATCCTTCAAAATTATTCTGCATAAATCTAAAGATAAAAAAACAATATCCTGCACAGAAATAACAAAACATTCTGCCTGGACCTAAATTGCAACTAATAACAGTTTCAGAATTATACACGTTGGCCCTTTAAATGCTCTAGCTTTTAAAAGCATAAGCAGCTTTTGCTAAGCATCTTTAATGGCATATTAACTCACTGGAGGAAGCCCCTGGAGACCTGAAAGACCCACGGAGTCCAGGAAAGCACAGAAAGTGCTCTGGTAGACGTTTTTCACCTGCAAAGAAAATTATAATAATAATATTGTGACCTCTGGTTAGAAGAAAGAACAGCTTCACCATGCATATTCATATATAAAAACAATATTATATATTTTGACCCTCCAAAACCCTTCAAACTAGGGATGTCAATTTTCACAAAATCCCAAGATCGATGATCATTTAAATTAATGATCAATTATCGATGATTAATTGTTAATCACCACTCCACGCAATAGATCAAGTTTTAAAAGATTTGATATATTCAACTAACAAACCACCCAAACTTTTTCCATCTGGAGAATTACAATAATAAACAATCACTTTATAAAATACATAATTTACGAATGAAGAATAAACCGATTATGCAATATGGTCCTTGCATAGCCTAATGATCACTGCGAAATAAGCTAAGCACTCATTTCATATATAAACTATAAATATAAAAAATTAAAGACACTTTAAGCAATGGAACATTATAAGTAAAAAATCTATTATACACACAGTGGCTAGGCTAAATAAAGGCGCCTTGTCAAAGCTGAACATCACTGTGGTCACCGCACCCTCTGTCACCTCTTGCGTCTGTTTAAAGCTTCTGTGAAGAACAGTCTATATATGACAGACCACACCATCTTAATAACAACTTGACGCTTGCTGTCAACTAGACTACATTACTTAAGGGCATTTGTTATGACATTTATAGGATATGTGGTTGTCAAACTTATGTTTCCTTTTTAATATTAAGATATTTTCTTTGAAATCTGTAATAGCACTATTGCTGAACATTGCCAGTTTAATGTACCAAACTAAATTGTGGCCAGTTTTACTTATTAAACACTTACTCACCGGGAGTGAGATGGAGAAAATGAAAGCACAAAAACACCAAGGAAAAATCAGATGCTCAAGACATCTTTAAAATAATGACTTGCATTAAAAATGTAGCAGAGGTTTGTTATACAACAATCCCATTGGAGCATTCTTTAAATCCTTATTTTCCACAGAGCCATATCCACCCGCACAGTTGTGTAAAACAGGCATGAACAAAAATATATACTCGGTCAGCAAGATGAGAGAACTCGTTGTGAGATTATGCATGTCTGGTGCGATTTTTAAAATGAGAGATACATATTTGTGGCAGTCTATCAAGATAAAATTGGTTAAAACACCTTAATATTATTGAGAAAGTAGTTAAAGTTTGCATAACCAATGACTGGTCTTATCTACCCCTCGACCCATAATTAAACATCATCCAGCCTACTTTTTGATTACCTGACCCACGGATTAATGGCAGCACCCGTGGATATAACCGAGATCCACGAGTAACAAGATTTTATGCATTCCCCACTATGCAGAGTGAATCCATAAGGTAAAGTAAACTGCACACATTGTGTCTGAACGAGTGCAAACCTCATCCACACTGCAGTCTCCCTCTTTGCACAGTGTCTCCAGCAGCTGCATGTCCATCTCTGCAGGACGGGGTTTGCTTTTGCCCTGATTACGGCGTGATGTCCTGGTTGGAGGACTCAAGGTGGAGGAACTAACCACCGACTCTGAAATTTTCAAAAATAAATTTTTGTCTGTAGATTTCAATTACAATGCAATTACTCATTTAAAATTCTTACTTTATTCTTAATTCTTGAAGTGCAGTCATTTAAAATTCACTTCAGCAGCACACAAAACTAGTTTTATTCATATTTGTAGTTCATACATAACAATCCTGATTATATACAACAAATTTATATACTACAGAAACAGTAAAGTAGTATTTTTCTTAATTTTCTGAATTATGGAGTGATAAAAGATACCCAAAATCCACTCTGTAGAAACCTTTTCAACCTGACTTCATTCAACTTTCAAACTTTTGTGCTAGAAATATATGAAAATTTGCCTCATACAAATATTCAAACATACAATGTTTTGAAAGCATAATATAATAATAATACAATAATTAATCAACTTGGGGAAATATGGCGAAAACTTTACTCTATTCCCTACGTATTTACCCAATAAAAATAAAACTATCCAGTTGTTTTACTAAGTGCTGCAACAAAACAGATGAAAAACACTGAGAACAATGTTTATTTGTACAAGTGCAAAGTTTGTTAGGGGAAACTGTTTTTCTTTAGTAAGTCACAGGAACTGAGAAATACGTGTAAAACTCACTGTAGGGTGACTGAAGAAGAGACGGAGCCAAACGCTTGGCAAAAAACTCCAGAACGCACAACAGCAACTGGAAGGAGATCACAAGGTCATCTTCCATCTGCAGAAATGTTCCTGCATGGGAAAGAGGACATAGAAAACAAGTGGCAATGTGGATACACTATCCATTAAACATATAACCCAGAGAGAAGATTAGGGCAAACTACAGTACACTCACAAAAGCAGAAACATTAAACAAGTCCTATTATTTACATGAACCATCACAGCGGAATGTGACAAATATTTCCTGTGCTGTTTTTCCTTAATGACTCACCCTTGGCCAGGAGGAACATGGTCCAGCTGCTTTCCCAAAGCTCTTTTCTCCTTGAAAGAAACACACAGGAGACCGTATGATCATTCCCCTTTAAAGATCTTATTTCAGAAACTACAGGTGGGCAAATAGCTCGCATGTAAAAAACTATTTCTACTTACTTTGCATCGTCAGGCTCTGCAAAGATTTTTTCACAAGTCCTGAAGGAAAATTAAAGATGGAGTTTGTTAGTCCTGACCAGAATTTATGCAGATTGAATTCACAGGAAAAAACACCTAAATTCATAACTACAACAATCAGTAGTAACTATTGTCAATAATAGCTATTACTGTTATTTCAGAAAAACAACAAACAATTTCTGAATTTTTAACCCAAACATGACACCTAAAAACATGTTAAAAAAGGCATTATAAATTGGCAAAAACTTTATTAATATTATCATTATAAAATATATTACCCTAATACTAAAGTTTTGAAACAACTATTCAATTTATATAATAACAATAATAATAATAATAATAATAATTATTATTATTATTACACACCTTAAAATTGTTTTGAAATACATTTGTTCAGCAGTATTATCTTATTATTATCATAATAGTTCAGTTAGTATTATTAATGATATTTTTGATAGCAGTAATATATATATAATATGTAGGCCCACACGGAGTCATTGAGTTTACTTATTTACTTGTGTAAATTTATATTTATTCAGTTTTTAAATTAATTTCAGCAATATTATTGACTAATATGAAAATGTTCGCATGATTTATTTACAATACAGTTTGTAAAGTAATATTTAATGTCTTTTAGTAGACATATTATATGAGAGTTGCTTTGTTTACCAAATAAGTGGATCTAACTGGATTTGCATTGTAAATATTAAAGGCAAAAAGTTTTTTTGTTTCATATATTCAGTTTTTAGATTTGATACTTCCAAAATCATTCAGCATAAATCCGCAGATTTTTCTACAAAATTCTGCACAGAAGTAGCAAATATTTTTCACAGATTCTGTATGGCCCTAATAATATGTCAACCAAATGTTCATTCTTGATCTTCATTTGGGAGGCTGTTGGTACGCAGTAACTCAAATCACAAAACAAAGCACTTCCCTGCAGCTCGAACACAAATTTACATCAGACCACATATGCAGACCCATTGCTTATCTCATATGAAGCACTGTTTTACACTAACTGCTGACTGAACTGAGGCCAGCTGGATCTGAACCAAAACCAAATAACCCATTGTGAAAATCTGTCCTATATCAAGACGACTGCTGCCACCTTCAGGTTTACAAATCACACATTTCAAAGGTTCGTACAGTTCAAACGGAAATGAATCATCAAATAATAATGTAGATCATGCAACATGAAAGCTTTGAGCAATTACTGAATACAAAAAATTGAAGTTTTTAATAAAGTAATACAGACGATTTGTCATCTCAGGAGTGAGGTTATTCACACATTCTTTAAAGGAGATGCAATGCAAGCCCTCTCGAAATAAAGTGATGATCACACCCTGAGACATGCCCAAACATCACCCCATTGCTAACTCTTCACTTCTTCAATCTCATGAGCCTGCTAACATTGCAATCTGTA
Organism: Danio choprae; assembly: GCA_903798125.1. Classification (NCBI taxonomy): domain Eukaryota; kingdom Metazoa; phylum Chordata; class Actinopteri; order Cypriniformes; family Danionidae; genus Danio; species Danio choprae. Next base: position 443,895 of record CAIGQW010000287.1, read on the forward strand.
CAAAATCTCAAATTAAAAGAACACCTCTTTTACTCAACAGATACTATTGTCAAAGTTTTAGGATTGGTAAGAATTTCTTAATTTGTCAAATAAGCATTGAATTGATCATTAGTGACAGTACACACACTATTTCACATAAATTCTGTTTTTAAACGATCTATTATTCTGAAAGGCTGGAAAAAACATTAAGAAGTATTGTATTTTCAATACAATACCAACATTTAAATGCAATAATAATGAGCAGCAAATAGTTTCTTTTTCCTCTTTTTTATGTTCCTTTTCTTCTTCCCTTTCTTCTTTCAGCTGATTGAGTAACTGATCTATAATGCCTGCGTTTTCACTAGTGACGTTTTGTGTTAAAAATGGCATTTTAGAGTAAAATCACTTCTTATCCAGAATGACATTTTTACTGCATTTGTGTTGAATGTTTATATTCCTAATATAATTAATCAACTTGGGGAAATATGGTGAAAACTTTACCCTATTCACTTGCATTGTTTTGCCTTAACAGAACACATGCATACTAGGGCTGTCTCTGACTAAGGATTTTCTTATTCGACCAGTAGTCGTACATTAATGACATAAGCAGACTAATTGTCCTTTAATAATAATAATAATAATAATAATAAGCATTAAAAATCAACATTAAGCTCTTGTACGTTGTCAGTTTCAGTAAAAATGATCTCCATGCACACTATACAACATAAAATGCAGTAGACATGACAATTCACACTCAGTTGTGCTGTACACTGCTGTCTATCACTTGTGTAATCATAAAAAGTCATATGAGAGGGACTTGACCAATCAGAGTGTAACCATAATAAAATGTATGTTTTAAAACAAAAATGTGCTAGTGTAAATGGCTACTGAATACTTGTGTGTTGATATGCTCTATATAATGATGCAGTGTTTGTTGTTTTTATTTTTTGCACCTAAGGTAGTAAAAGAGTACAATACATTAGTACATTGGCAGGTAATGCTTTTCCAGATACACAAAGTGAATTTCAGCTTGTGCCTTTCACTTTTTGGAGAACTGGAATCACCTTAACATGTGAACTGAAAAGTGTGCAAGATTCTCTGTTGTTTCTTTTAATGTATTTTCAATCAAATAAACTGCCTTGGTCACAGTGTTGCCAAAAGAGGCAGTTTTGAAGGTAACAAAAATGCATGGGCTGGGGGTTGACAAAATGTGGGCAGTTTTGATTTTATCGACTCATAATTTAAAAAAGTTAAGAATAATAATTTAACATAATTTAAACAAAATCATGTCTACTGTGGACATGCTCTATTATTAATCATGATTCACGATATTCCTAAATACATGGCTATTTGTGTTGAAGCAGTTGCTGATGAGCTCTCACTTAGCCAATTCAATGTGTGCAGCTGAAGTCAGCACTCAACAAGAAACATTTTTTTAAATCTAAATGGCAAACTATAATAAAAAGTTACATCTGAATATTCAGTTGTGTTCTTCAGCATCCCGTCAAGTTACAACAGACAGCCTGCCACTGTGCTGCTTTTAAATCTAGTCCCAAAATCTCTCATTCTTTTGCTAAATCCTGTTTGTCTCTCTCCCTGTCACTCCCAAGACACGTTTATCAAAATATAATAAGAATAACAATAACAAGAATAGATAATATGATTTTTATGGGAATTATCTTTTAATAATTTAAATCTACACAGTAAAAGTGCTGTGTGTGTGCGTGTGGAGTGTTTAGATGTGTTAAGTTGTCATTTTGTTACGTCAACACATTTTGTCTTGTTAGTTTCCCCTCTTGCTGCTGGTGTTTTTCATACTACAGTATGGTAATTATGGCTATTAAAAGTTTTGGTGCTTTTGTGTGCGTTTAGGTGTTTTTTGACAGTTTTTGGCCTGGAAACTATCAACTCTCTCTGCTTGGTGAGCAAAGGACACTTCCTCACACAATGTTTTATTAACAAAAATATCATCAGATACTGGAATTAAATTAATGAACTGTCATGTTGCTTAATCTACAAAATGTTAAAATATTGTATCACTGTCATATTGATGTCAATATTGTATCATTAGCTTTGCATCACAACCTCAAACTCAAAACAAAACTGTGTAACACTTACTTCCCAAATCTTTGGTAGAGGGCCAAAGTCACATCGTATTTGTTCTCCAGGCGGGTTACAGCAGAGTTCACTTTAGGGCTTATTGTGTCTACATTTACATCCATCTTCCTCACAAGACTGATGAACTGCTTCACACTGCAAAGGAACGGCAACTTAGCATGTATTAAAAGCATCGCTAACACTTTAATGCATAACATCACACTTGAGAAGTAAAATCCTTTTTACTTAATATAGACTTCATTTCCATATTTGCCACACATACCTCAGACCAACTGCTTTCAGGAACTGCGTAAAGGTGAGGTTGATGCCTTCAAGCTCCATGCCAGCAATAAACAGACAAGCTCCCCACTGCTGTCTGTTCGAATATGGCATCTAACATGGAAAACATGTACAATGGTGTAATTACACATTTATAAACCAACACACAAGCGTGGTAGTGCCGATGACAGTAGAAAACGTACATTTGTCTTGTCCATTGACCTGATCTCCCTCTCCCAGATTCTCCATGCATGATCACAGATGGAATTGGTGGCCTGGAGCTCCTCGCCGAAGGACACAAACTCAGGCTCCTTGTCCCTGTGTCTGTAAAAACAACAGTTGACAAACATGGTCGACACACTGGCGCTGCTGGTCATGCAACGTTGCTTATGAACATAAATATCTATAGTCAGCTATTTTGCTATTAGGAGCTTTCAGCAGTGGCATTTGCATTACACGGAACTAAACTAAAGTAAACTGTGACAACTGAACTGAAGCAGTTTTAATTTCATCTATGTTAAGCTGCTTCGACACAATCTACATTGTAAAAAGCGCTATAGAAATAAAAATGAATTGAATTTAGACATTACATGACCCCTCATACTCAACAACAACAACAACAACAACAAAAATATTGCATTTGAAGCAGATGCAGTGATTATAGCCACACTGAAACCACATTTTTCCTGCCGTACTCTTTTGTAGATAAACCATGCTGGGATGTTAAGTGTCATGAATCTAAATTAAAATGCTACACCTTCCATATGTAGGTCATGTAGACGTTTTGTATTGCCTGGTGTTTGTTCATTTGTGATGCATCTGAGTTGTTGCTCAATAAACAGGCACTAAATAGACATCTAGAAAAGATGTTTATCATTTATAATACATATTTTAACACAGAAGTGTTCGGACAAAGTGCTCTTTAAAAGAAATTTTAAGGAAAGTGATTATAATAATTTAGATAAAAAAGTAAATCGTTTTTCTTTCTCAAATGGGTAAAAACCTTTCAAATAAATTATATACAGGTTTAAAATAACAAAACTGTATTAATTATTAATTCTTTAACATATTTGGTCTTCATTTTAATCCTGAAACTGTCTTCTGACCAAGTGATTCTCGTTTTAAAATAATACCTGGTAAGAGTATTTGGTTAATAAAATATTGTTATAACGTGTCTGAATGACATTTTAGTGAAAAGGTTAAATAGCACAATACAAGTTTAAAAACAGGACGATAAACCATATTACTTTAAAGTACCTACAGTTTACCTGTGCCATTTAAAATAACACCACACCAAACTAGTAAAAACAAGCGGCAAAATTCTTACAGAGTCTGCCATTTATAACACTGTTACTACAGTAAAAACACGGTATGCTGTCATAATACTGGTTTTCTGAAGGCGAATGAGCCGAGTTTTATTCATTCATAAATTGTTCAAATTCCGTCGGGTCGCTCTCTCCCTTCCCCACCACCCTCTACACATTTCATTGTTGTTGTTTTTGCTACTCGGCTCACCGTTCGGGACAGAGCACTGCGCTGTCGCCGCTGTCCGGAGATCGGCTCTTCAGGCTCCCTTTGAGCTCTTTCTTCTGCGGGGTCCCGCTACTGCGCTTCTTTGGCGGCATGTCGAGGGTCTCGTGGAGTAGAGCGCGTTCACTCTCAGCACAGCGAGCGATCACGAGTTGTGTTGTGTTGTTTGTGTTGTTGTGGTTAGTGGTTGGATATTGGTGTCTGAGATCGCTTGTTTGCGTCCGCAACTCTCGGCTATTTCCTAGACTAGTCAAAACGCGGGAAAATCGACCGACGCAACATCCGTCACTGTAGTGTGCGTCACCTCCGGTTATCCGCACTCAACAGTAAAGAAGTATGACGTTTGACAAAACAAACGAGAATGTTCCTAAAATGCTCCTGGAAACACTTGTTCTTAAGCTCTCCAATTGTAATAATTGGCGAACTGAGTATTTCTGCTTTTGAAATGTGATCTATATAAACACGTTTACTCAATACCCAACGTTAGACTTTGAATTTTGGGATTTTTGTACTGAATTAATGTACTTGCAAATAATAATCTTGTTCGAAAGCGAAAAATCTAATAAATAACTTTTGAACAACTAAATATAGATGGTCCTCACACTGAAGGATTACGCATTATCATTGCCTGATACTTTTGTCTCTTATATTTAAATGATCATAAGACCATATACTTTTCTGACGCTTTAAAAATTTTAACTTTTAAAAAATGTATATTTACATCCATCTATATTTAAATACATACCCATCTGTATTATTCTGAGTAGATATCAAATATTAAATTAAATATCCATTTGTAATCTACCTTCTATGAATGTATCCATATTTCCATATATAATCTATAATAACCTATATCCATCTATAAAACATTGACCCACAGCACTGACTGTGGAGTAGTTAACCGAGTTTCAGACTAGTACTTGTGTACTAAGTACTTGTATTGATAACATTTTTACATGTTCACAATAAGATTAGTTACTTCTACCTAATTACAAGATTCATATATTCAAATAAGATTTTAAATCACAAAGAATAGAAGGGATTGTCTTTCTGCTATTTTGTATTGCTACTATCTCTCTATCTATCTCTCTATCTATCTCTCTATCTATCTCTCTATCTATCTATCTATCTATCTATCTATCTATCTATCTCTCTATCTATCTATCTATCTATCTATCTATCTATCTATCTATCTATCTATCTATCTATCTATCTATCTATCTATCAGGCAAGTCAATGAGGCTTTCTTTATGGAAATATTATATTCTCTGTTCAGTGATTACAGATGTACTGAAATGTAATTGATTCTCTGTATATAATTTAAGACCTGTAAAATGTCACATACATAAAAAAACATAAAACAGGCAACATAACATGTTTTAGTTTCTTTTTTTTTGTTTATTTCTTCTTTTTTTTGTCAAATTAAATATTGATGGAATATTGGTCTTATTTTTTCCTTATGGAAAAATGTTTGACTCCCTGTTTGTCCAAATGGCACTGACACCATGCCAATAAACATCCCAAGCTTGAACAAACCATTACTTTCTACAAGATATAAATATATATATCCAGCCTAGTGTTTCATTCCAGTTGGGAACTGTTCTTTTGTTTCTCCATAGGTTTATTTATGACAGCAGTTCACCCCATGAATTGTGCGTTATTTAAGAACGACTTGAAAATATGCCACCGTTTAAAAAGAAAAACCTAGGTGCAATAATAAACAGGAGCAAAGGCACTAATGTGCTTTGTCTGGAGTGAGAGATGTAATAAATAAAACTGCCTATATCAAAACCCTGTTCCACAGTCAGCCCAAAAAAAAAAACATCATTTATACCCTAGATATTAAACTCAGGGAGTGACAGACCATATGTACGATGTCTATGCAATAATACAGAAAAGAAAAATATGCTCTGAATATCATGGCAAACAAATTCCAATTGTAGTCGGACAATATTTGGCACACAGATTTCTTCCAGATTTCATCCCTTTTTTCCCTCATACATTGTGCCAATAAATGTGCTGTTAACCAAACCATGAGATTTGGACACAATCATTATTTTTGATCAAATGGCAAACATACTTACGGTGCTTGTAACAACATCCTGAAATAAAAATGGAAACCCTTTGTCTGCCATTATCCCCGAAACTCCAGAAAATGACCTTAATAATGACTCACGACTTTGGGTTGAGAGGTTACTTCAGGCTTACGGAAGCAATGTTGTAAAAATACAGCATTTGATAGGGAGTATGAGAGTGAGAAGAAAAATAAAAAATAAAAGTGGAGAGAGAGAGAGAGAGAGAGAGAGAGAGAACTGCCTGTTGGATTCCCCAGGGAGAGCATATAACCAATGAGAGAGAGAGAGAGACCTCTCCAAATCTTACAGTCCATTGTTTTTATGGGCCTGGACGCGTTTTAAAGCACCCGCTCACAGAAGCATGGTAAACGGTTTCTCCAGGAACTTGCGAAACTCTGCCAGCCATTGAGCACCAACAGCACCATCAACTACCCGGTGATCGCAGCTCAGAGTCACAGACATCATGTTAGCCACGTCAAACCTATCAGAGACACAGAAAACACAGTGGAGGACTTATTTTTCAGATTTTTTCAGGCATAATTAGGGATGGCAAATCATTGTCACTTTATTTGGCTTGCTCACCCTTTTTCGTTGTCGGCGGGCAGCAGTCTCTTTTCTGAGCCGCCCACTGCCAGAATGCAGGCTTGAGGAGGATTAATGATTGCTGAAAAATGCTTGATGCCATACATGCCCAGATTGGAAATAGTGAAGGTTCCACCCTAGAAAACATATATTTGATAGATTTTACATATATTTTATACA
>CAIGQW010000287.1:452683-470003 GCA_903798125.1 Danio choprae
GTGTGTGTGTGTGTTATATACTGTACTATATATCTTAAAAATTCACTGCTTTTAAAAAAATACTTTTTTTTTTTTTTGTAAAAAATATATATATATATGTTTTTTATGAAAACCTGCATTTAAGTGGATATAAAACATGAACACATGAAGACAGAATAAAATGCTTTTTTTGTTTGAAAACAGGGTTGGGTCTTTATTTTGCTATTTATAATATGGTCATGCATTCCTAGCTGAAACAAGTCTGCACTGTCAAATTTAGGTGAAAAATCATCAAAAATGCTGGCAGTGACTGGCAACTTGGAAAAAAAAACACTGGTAGAGAAAAAGTTAAGAATGCCCTCAACAGTGCTCAAATGTTAGCGTTTTAAAATTTCAACCTTATTTGAAACACATTTGATTCAATTACGTTTGTATTCCAAATGTTCAAATGTGATCAAATCCAAATCAAACAGCCACAAAATACCAGATTAATGTGAAACACCGAACCAAAACAAGATATTTATATTTCATTGTGTTGTAATGAATGGGAGTGCACTCACTGTCTGATGACTGTGTCCATCCAAGAGGAATTGGCCTCCGGCACCTTTAAACAGGCTAGAGCAGAGGCCTTGATAATGAAGTCATTGACCGAGAGTTTGATGTTTTCAGCTTTTACCTCCTGATCAGAGAGAAGGTAAAGTTTCAATTGAGGAAAACTGCAATAATGAGCTCACCACTGCAACATGATCATTCGAACCGAGTTGACTCACAGCATTGAGTTCTTTCCTGAGTTCAAGAACTTGGTCCATGTTGACATCAATAGACAGATAATAGTGAGGAATAGTCTGTTTTGATTGCATCAATCTCTGGGCGATCACCTACAGAAGCATGGCAGGGAATCAGATCATTGTGGGTAATGTATTCACAGAAAATATATGAAGTGATCTGTGAACTTACTTTGCGGATGTTGCTGATGGGGATGTCGGTGAAGGTTCCGGTAGGTACAGCAGCATAAGCAGGGGCAGCAGGAGGGCTGGGTGTGGGTGCAGACGGGGCAGGGGCAGCAGCTGCAGCCTGGTGGCAGGAAGTGATGTTTTGAAGAAGAAGAAATCAAAACATTACTTTTTTACTACAATAAAAAAAGACACAGTACACTAGGGCTAGGTATTTAGACACATTTCACAATTTGATTTCAATTTAATAGGTTTCGTTACTGATTAATTTGGATACATAGGCAGGATAGTTTGGCATTTTCCTTTTTAAAGAAACAAAAATCTAAACTAATTTTAAACTATACTAATAAATAAATAATTGACCAATATTTAATATTAAAGAACAGATTAAGTGAAAATACAGTGAATACATAGTGTAGTTCACATATTTAGCAAAAGTTTTTTTAAATATTTAGTTTTATTTGTGCTCCTAAAAACTTCAATGCATTGGAAGAATCCACAGACTTAATTTGCATTTTTATTTTGATTTGGGAAGAATTATGTCTTATTAGATCCGTGCAGGACGTTTACAACAAAAACTGCATACATTCAATAAAATAATAAACAAATAAAAATAGGGGGGAAAGAGCATTTTACACTTGCATATGATACATGATTTTTCTGGTTAGATCTCATAAAAAAGTCCTTAAGTGATCTTGTGTCTATGATCTAATTTGATTATTTTATTACATATATATTTTTTATATTTTAATTAACAAAAAGGTTTTGAATAGCTTTCGACTTTCTTAATAAACAGCCCTAAAAAGTAAATAATGGCAGAAATATTTCTAATATATAGAAGGAATTCTGAAAAAAATGTGTGCGTTGAAAAAGTGGCTGTTTGCAAATGTAATGGCTTACAGGAGTGGGCTTTGGTGGAACAAAACTGTCAATATCTTTCTTGGTGACTCTGCCATCTGGTCCAGTTCCTATAGACACAGGAGCAGAAAACCCTTAATTCAGTCAGTGCAACACATAGACATGATCAATAAACAATACAAAGAAAAACTGTGCCAATATAAACTAGTCTCCCATGCAAATGAAACCTAATAAAAGCTTCAAATCTCCTACCAGTGACTTGAGCGATGTCAACTCCTTTCTCAGCCGCCAGTTTCTTGGCTAAAGGACTGGCAAACACCCTTCCCTTCCTAGCAGCAGCAGGAGCAGCAGCAGGGGCCGGGATGGGAGCCGCTGGAGCTGCTGCTGGCGGTGGAGTGGCCACCTGAAAAGTAAGGTACATTTTTTAATTAAACTATGATCCCAAACACACTAGCAAATTTACAATACAACAGCTGAAATATAAAACAAAAAAATGCAGTGGTCCAGTCAAGGTTCAGACCTCAACCTGGCTGAAATTTTTGGTCAGTGCTGTGCAAAAAAACTCTCCAGAAACGCAAGCAGAGCATGTGGAAACGAGAGTGGAGGGCAAAAGACAAACATATAGAAACATTTTTGGAATTAGAAATTTTTTTAATTGAGGTTTTAGTTTTTCAATGTATTTTTAAACATGTTTTTATTTTTAATTCACGCTCATTATCTGCTGATACATGACCATGTTGTTTCTTATTCTGTGTGTTGTAATATTACGCGTTTTAAAATATTTGGATTTTACGCTTATTATTTTTCAAACCATGACCAAGATACTTTTGCCAAAAATTTATTCTATAGCGAAGGACCATATCGTTTTTTTTTTTTTTTATGTCCTGATATGGAAAACCATAAACTTAATAGGGTGTCCTAATTTTTCATAAAACTGTTTGTATTGCACCTACTAAAATGATTAGTTTTTGTTTAGGTTAAAGATTTAACTTAATAACCTTTTTAAAATACAGTAGGCATTAGAACACATGGTTGTTGTTGGAGCTGTGACTTTATAGTTATAACAAATGTGGGTTTGTAAACCCACTCACATATAGTTAAAAATAAAATCTCAATATCTTCTCAGTACATATCCTGTGCATACCACAAGTGACTGTAATTTGTTGTAGTATATTTCTGACATCCACACCCACAAAATTGGCATGATTTCATTATTGCAAAACACAACAAATATTGCAGAGTCACCTTTCACTTGTAGTCATTTCATCAATCTCTTGATATTACAATGGCAGTAAAAAAACAAGACCTTGATTTCCATCACAGTATTACATCACATCATGACATGCTGTTCATGTCAATAAAAATGATGTCGCAATTCACTGTGATTAATAAATGACAGCTATGAAAAATGTTTCATCATTTACTCTCCCTTCATTTATTCCAAACTGTTTCTTTCTTCTGTTGAACACAAAAGTAGAGGTTTATTAAAAACTTTCCATAATTTTTTTTTCCTACTATGGAAGTCAATGGCTGCTGACTATCAATATTCTTCAAAATATCTTCTTTTTTGTTCAACAACAACAACAACAACAACAACAACAGCAACAACAACAACAACAAAAAGAAACTCATAAAGGTTAAAAACCACTTAAGGGCGAGTAAATTTTCATTTATGAGCAAATCATCTATTTAACGGCAAAAGCTGTCCAAAATAATAGCGTTAAGTGTGCATAACCAATAATAGAGATGACATAAATCATTACCGGTGTGGGAGCGGGAGGTGGGCTTGTAGCAACCCCTGTCTCTACATAGTCTGCAAATGCACTAATGTCCGATTCCTTTTCCACGATGATGCAGAGAGGAGTGCCGAGGGGAACATCTCTGGTGCCCTCAGAAATCATGATCTTGGCCAGGTAGCCTTCCTCCTGAACCTCAAAACCTGAAAAATCACAGGAAAGAAATTAGTACACTGTGTTAAGGAAGAGTGCAATATCTTATCGTATACAAACAGCATATTTCTTAAAAACTGGTTTATGCATTTCCATCTGTGTGTGCATTTCTAATCAAAAGCTTTGGATTAGTAAGGTTGTTTTTAATGTCGAAAAGTACATTAATACAAAAATATTAATAAAATATTAAGTATATGACACCATAAATGCAAAAGTAACATAAATTAACATAAAAAACCAAACAAATGTATCAATGTATTAAATGTTTTGTTTTGTTTTTTTTGTTTTTAAGATGTATTCTTTATTTATAAATAAAGAACATACATGATCTTTGTACAAGAAAAAAGACAAAAAATTGAAAAATAGTTGATGTGTTGTGTATATAAAAGGGACTGTTTGTAAATGAAATAAACAATTTATTAAATTAAAATAACAATAATAACTACAAAATCAGGGAAAACAAGAAAAAAGAGAAATAATACAAACAGAGAATTGAAAGAAATAAAGCAAATAAATAAATGAATGAATAAAAACGAATAAATAAATAAAACAAAATAATAATACATTCATTGCCAATAATGTGCCTGTGCAGACAGGGATGCAGGAATTATTACTGAACTATAATAATTATACCCAAAATAATTGAATTAATTTACCGATTGTTGCCTTATCGGTCTCGATTTCAGCCAGCAGGTCTCCCTCACTCAGCTTCTCACCCACTTTCTTCTCCCAGCGCTGCACGGTGCCCATAGTCATGGTGGGGGAGAGAGCTGGAAGAAGCACCTAAAAAAAGTAAAACAGGAAGTTAATGATAGTATAAAATATTATGCTTGCATATGGGATAGACTGGCACATATCACAAATGGTTTTACTTCTGAATTAGTAATGGAGTATGCAGTCACTTTGACATTCATCCAGATGTCATACCTTCATATGAGGTGGGTAGGAGCTTCCAGGTACTTGTGGGGCTGAAGGAGCAGCAGTGGGTGTGGCTGGAGGGGGAGGGGCAGCAGCAGCAGGGGCGGAGCTAGCTATTTTATCCAATGTAAAGTCCTTGAACGAAGAGATGAGCTCAGGTCTAAAAAAAACAAAGGATGCATATTAATCCATCACATCAATTTCACACATAACACCTCCTATATCAGACATACAGCTATATAAAAAAAAATTAAGAGAACACTTGAGTATTTTCAATTGGTCTTATTTTTTTCATTGCATGTATGTATTTCTGCTTTTAAAAAATGCCAAGATCAAATGATGTCCATCACATAATCTCTGTATAATGCAAATTTTTTGTTTCACATAACTGAAACGAGCTATCAGTTTAATTCTGAAAACATTTTAAGGACATTCTTTCCCCATTTACAGCTGGTATTAAAATGTGTTTTTATTCATCTGATTACAAGTGAACAACACTAAATTCAGGTAAACAAACGCTAATATAAAATGCTAAATAAGCAGGTCAAACGCACTTTGAGCTTGTCCAGTTTCAACCACTTCTAACAGTAGATGAAAATGCATTCGATTGCGTTGATTTAGTAATGTACACACTTACATGGACAAATGTGTTCAAACGGTCACAAATGATCTTTATGGGACGTATTGTGTCTGTTTGCCTAAAGAAGATATACACACTTAACTGTTCCAATTAAACACAAATTCCGATTAAAATCATAGTGGCCATCTATAATCTTCCATTTGCTTGCTTTTTCGCTCATAACATGGGTTTGTTACATGTGTGGACATACAGTGGAATGAAATGGTGTCTTACAAGACCACATAAATAAACAATAATAAATATGAACAACACTGGACTCATTAAGTGCTCCATTGAAAATGAGTAGAGCATGATGAAATAAGAGAAGATGATTTTTATGAAATCCAAACAAGTGGTCACAAGAGATGCAGTTGAAAAAATATTAAAGAACCTGTGAAGTAGTTTGAAATGTGCATTTCTATTCAAAATATTATGTAATCACAACTGAAACATGAAGACAGGGTGAGACATAAAGTAGCTTCTCCCATTTATTAAAAAAACAGCCATAGAATTTTGTTTTATCAAAGCAAAAGTGGCTGAACTCAAGCGTCTTGAAGGGGACATGTCAGATACTATAGAGCATTTGATTGGTCAATTGATTTAACAAATCATCTACTGAAGTATGAGGCAATGTCAAAACAATTGTCGATCCATTTAGGTGGAAATAAATCTGATAATCCTTACTGTTTTGCAAATATTGAACAAATATGGCAAACTGACAGCCGGTTTCCTTGTTTCCCTTAAGGCTTGCGTTGTTTGCTTAGTTTACTTTAGTTTTTGTTCTCGCACTCAGATTCATAACTGAACAGCCAATCAGAGAGCTCTCATTCACTGACAGCCGACGGCGATTCTACATACTAAATTGGGTAAACTTCCTTTAAAGTTAACCCAACGAGAAAAACATAAGGAACACACCAAACAATGTAGCCTGACAGATGCTCACAGACATCGCCGAATGGCTGACCGTCAGGTTGGTGTGACCCAGCCTTAATATAATTAAAGACATATATATATATACAAACAGCAAATCTTTGCACTGCAAATACTTACTTGTCAACAGTAATACAAATGACCGCTCCAATGGGCACATCTCTTGTACCCTCTGCAACCAGGATCTTGGCTAGATAGCACTCTTCCAGCATTTCAAATCCAACTGTAGCCTTGTCTGTTTCAACCTGACCAAATCAAAACACAATTCGAATTAGGGTCGGAGTTATACCATAAAGCTTGATTCTGATTTGTTGACAGCCATTTTATCCTTAACCTTTATCTGCGTTATTTTTCAAAACATCACCAGCTTGTTGTCCGCTACTACTTGCCTAGTTTAGCCATCAATATTAAAGTATCAAGTGTAATTTTGAACACTGAATAGTGACAGAAGCAGACTTTACTTCTTATTGTTAAAACCCTGAATGTGTCTCACCTCAGCAATCAAATCTCCCTCATTGATTTTGTCACCTTCCTTCTTCTCCCAGCGTGCAATAGTGCCTGTCTGCATTGTGGGGGACAAAGCAGGTAGTTCCACCTGTAAGAGAATAAATTGGGTTAAACAAAGTCGAACATTCAGCATGAATGAACAGAAGTTCTTTTCATAAAGCATTATACGCAACTGGGGAAATGTTACTGTTTTAATGCATTTTGAACAACTATATTTAAGCATCACAGCGCTGCTACAGACTACTGATTGTAATTTACATCTTTAGGTCTTTTCAATATCCTCCAAATCACTACATTTATTTTTTGTCAAGATGGATAAATTGGTGCTTAATCAGTTAAAATATATTCATATTTAGTACACTGTAGAAAATGCTGCGTTCTACACAATTCCTTCATGTTGTCTCAACACAAATTGATTAAGTTAACTTAATCTTTTTACAAATTTAAGTGGATTGAACATGAAACAATTAAGCTGCCCCCCCCAAAAGAACTGCGTTGATTCAACTCAATTTAAATAAGAACTTTAAACAAGCAGCAAAAGTCCTTTTTGAGTGAATGATCATCTATTGTTTTATATATTTGAATAAATGCAGGTCAAACTAAATATTCATTGATAAAGTTTCATTTTTACAAAAACATCTCCTAGACTAAATGGTGTAATGGAACATTATTTCACACATATTTCGACACTGTAATAATTACTGTACTGATATTTCTTATGTCTATTCAAGCCTCAAATTACAATAAAACCTTATAAGTCCATGAATCTGGCTACAGTTTTATTAAAACATACTGAAGGTTAATATTTAGATTATTTAAAAAATATATATGAAACTGTAGATATCAACTCTGTTTCATATACTTAAGTCTGTACTGTAGGTATGTACACAATAATGGATGTATGGACCTCTGGCAGCACAAAGAATTCATGACATATTTATAACCGCAGAACTGCTTGAACATCTTGAAGGTGACACCAACAGAAAAAAACGACACAAGGAACACTTAAAAGGTACAGTACAGTTCATTCACTTTCACTTGTATTCTTATCCTTCTTCTAAAATCACACATGTACTTTTTTCCTTCTATAGAACACAAAACAGTTGACAGATAAAACATAACGACAGAAAACCTAATGAAAGCCACCGTTCACTTTCAATATAAAAAAATGCTATGTAAATGAACGGCTTCTTGTTTTCGTTTTGTGGTCCAGAGAAAGAAAGCAAAACACATAATAACATAAATTATCTGATCTCAGCTCACCTTCTGATGCGGCGGCAGGCTGTAGACTCTCATGCTCTGACTGAAAGCGGCCGTTTGGCTTCTCAGCACCCATGATCTGTTACTGAGGATGCTGTTGCAGACTCGCCGACTGTGACACAAGCTCCGGAAACGGGCAGGCCCGTTGGAGTAGTACCGTTTGAGATGATGGCAGGACACTGGTCCGGGTCGAGAACTGGCAGCAGGAGCAGCAGCAGGGCCCGAGAGGACACTGGGCCGGTTGAGCCTGGCAGATGGGCGCACTCGCAGCGCTAAACGCAACATTTTAGACGTAATGTGTCCTGTTAAACTACGCTGGATTGGAGTAAGGCTACTCTGGCATCAGAATATCTGATACCTGTGGTAGCGGTGGCGGTCTGTTCCCCCCAAAACGTACAGAACAACCTCACTTTCCAATGACCTCCCCACTCCAAAACATCCCACTTTACGACACTCTCCTTTGGCTTCGTCCTCCTGGTGACGCACCAGGGTTGCCAGATATGCACAAGCTTGATGTGCAAAATTGTCCATATCAAATTTTCTTTAACCTTATCTGAAATTATCAATTGTCTGAAAATTGAAATTGTTATGATTTTTTGATTGATCAGAGCTCCAAACATTAATGTGTACATTATAAAATATGTATATAGATTAAACTTGAGACGTCCATTTAGTGTTCATTCCTGAAGACTGATGTAGATTTATATACACTGAAAGTCTATTAAGTGCAAGAGTAGATTTTTGTTTTAAATATCTTTTGTGAAAATAAAATGTAAAAATATGTGTAAAATAATATGGCTGTAAAAAATTAAACCGCACAAAGCATATGTATTGTGCTTGCACTAAGTAAAATATATATAAAAAGTGAGCATAATACATTTTCTAATAATTTAAATGATTAAAAAAGCTCTAATAAATTGGTAAACAGTGTATTGAAGTATTTTAATTACTGTTACTTTATGGCATTTTAATGGGTAGGTCTTCTGTAAATCATGTTACGAATCATGCATGACATGATGCATACATGACATTTTTGCTCAGATAAAAAATTAAATACTAAAAATGTAAATAATAAAAAACTGTTAATTCTAATTATGCTGATGCTTGAAATCCTGTTGTCTTTGAACCATATACCTATGAGACCTGTAGACTACAAAAATTGAAAGTAATGTTTCCTCTGTAGTTCATGAGATTAATTAAATATGTAAGTATAATACAAAGAAATTATAGTATTCTTATTATTTAGTTACAGATTTACGTTATTGGCGGAATATTTCACGAGAACTTTTTTTCCGAGGGAGGATTAGATTTACGATACATGGCAACCATCAAGCTGTCAAAGCCGGTATCGTAAACTGTGAAGAGCTGACGTACAACTGCCGTCGAGTCAGTTTAACCATCCACACCTCTATATTGAAGTCGCCTGGACTACAAATCACTATTCTTCTATTTTTATTTTATATTAGTTTCAACTAAATATTAATACAGTGGATTCTACTTAAAGTAGTCCTAACGGTGTACAGCTTTATGTTATATATTGCACAAAAAGAGACCTGTCATAATTCACTGTTGTAAATACATGAATAAATAAGTGAATGGTAGCTGACGAGGTCAATCTATATCATTTCAACATTTTGATTTGTGTTACACAGTTTAACTTCATGCAGGTTTAAACCATGCTAGTTTTATTATTTGGCAGAATTGTACATTGAAACACTTATGACAGCCTAAGAGAAGCTTACATGCCAAAGCAGCAGTTTATTTAGGTATTTTTTCCAAGCATAAATTGATAACAAAATAAAACAGGCATGTGCTTGGAACAGCATTTATTGTAACGCATTTTTCAGCAAAATAGAAAAATAGAATATACATTATATGCAAGGAAAAGCTCCGTGTAGCATGATGTTGCGTTAGAAGTGCATTGCTCTTTTGGTTGTTTATTTGACTATTTTAGCGAGGGCCGCTGCTCGTCTCTCTGTGTTCTTAAATAGGGCTCGGATGAGGCTCTTCATCTCATTACAGGAGAACTCCACCGCTAGAGGACCTTTGCCCTCTGCCCACCTAAAAATAAAGAAAATAAACATGGTTAATTTGCCCTACAGTTGACCAATGAACTATTTCCCTACATCCTGGCTACTTCCTCACATGGTAAAAATATACTATAAAATAGTGAACATAACATTTTTTTTTACATTCAAAGCAAATACTTGTACAAACAAATAATAATCTAACAAAAATGAGCCAATTCAGTATAAAATGTGAAAATATAATTAGATATGGCTTCAACAGTAATAACAGTGTAAGTAAAATGTAAATGATAAATATAACAGATTATATAAATGAATCACCTGTCTACAATCTCCTGTAGATTAGCGTTTAGCACCATGGAGATCTCTTTTAATGTCATCCATTTCTTTACATATACAGGAACCTCTTCTTGATATTTTTTGTTCTTGTTCTCATCCGGCAATGGATTGAAGACTAGTGGTCCCTCTTCTATGATGGTTTGACACAGTGTTCGCAATCGCTCACCGTCCACATTGGAGATGTCCTGAAATAAGAGCGCTTGGTTTAAACAGGGTGTCACAAAAAGGGGGAAAACACAGCATTGAGCACTGCCTTACCTCCAACATCATAATCTTATTAATCAGTTCTAATATTGCAGTATTGAGGAGAGTCCCCATGGATTTGCAGTATATGTTCACAGGCAGGACATCCTGCCAAACTTTTCCCAACCTCCGTAGCTGATGAATAACCTGAAGTAGACATCAATAAAAGAACACTTGGCACAACTGGTACAGAAAATAATAACAAAAAAAAACTATTCAGGAGGAGTGAATTTGTGGTGTGCGATCATACTTGTCTAATAGCTTTGCTGGCGACAGAGTAATTGTCTTCATCATCCAAGTTGGAGAAGTTGCGTGCAGTAGACAGTCTCTCCAACATCTCTGCTTTCTGAACGTTCATTTGTGCCACAAAACACAGAGCACCTTGTTCAGGAACAGGAAAAACAAGCATCTTATATTAATACTGAGTATCTAAACTGCCATTCAAAATTTAGTAAGATTAAAAAAAATAATTTGTACAAGAAGCCTTTAATTATAGTTGTGGAAACGGTGCACAATATATTGAAACAAAATCATCATGATTTACTAGTTAAATATGTGTTATGGATTTTAACTAAAATACATGTAACAAGAGCTCCATGCAAGAATATGAAAATTGTGAAAAGCGGTGCTGCATATATATATATATTTTTCTAGCTACCTGTTGATATAAGGTTACTTTGAATTGGATATGATTTACTTTGAAACAAATAATTAAGAAATAATTTTAAATAAACTAAATTATATCAGAAAACGTTTATTAGAAATTTCTTGTAAAATACACTTTCATTTACAAGCTCAAAAAAGTTTTTAAAGCTCTTCTTAAATCATTTACCCCAAATTATTTGCCATTTAAAAATCAATTAGTAAAAGTAATTTGTGCTTTTCTTATTATTTCATTTGCAGAGAAATACAGCTAAATAGCTATATATAGCTATTTAGCTATAGCTCTTTAGCTGTTTTTTTATACTTCATAAAAAAATTTAAAATATATATATAAAAAAACAAAACAAAAAACAAGTAAAAGCAAATAACCCACTGTCCTCAAACACTTCAGTAGTATCACAGACCATGCCAGTGTGAACTTACCCAGTCTTCTGAAACCTGGCACCAAGTCTACAAAATAAGCCACTCCATCCTTCAAAGGAAGGTAAGGTTTAAACTGAAAACCCAACGTTAAAAGATGGTGAGCGATGAACATGCAGTTATTGTGCTGGATGGCTGCCAGGTGAGGCAACTTCAGGAAGTTATCCCTAAGTCATAAAAAACATAGCATCATTATTAACAAAATAATACAGACAGAATAATACAGAATAATAATACTTACTTGTGATAAGTAGGTACAACATCATAGAACAGATGAAAAATGTTTCGGACAGTATAGAAAAGCTGGACCCCGCTGAAAAAAAAAAAGACGACCACAAATTTATGTCACTCGGAAATTTGAGCTTCTAGTTGTGGCTAGTGAATGTAATGCCTACTACTTACCACTGGGGGGAGCTGCCCACCGCCTCAGACAGAGTTTGTATGGCCAAGTCCATCAGCTGCTGCACAGACTCACTAATGCGACACACAGGAAGACATAGAGTATTGGGACTCAACTGCTTCTCATTCTCCAAACTCTGCTGATCATAATGGCCACTTCTTTTACTCGAGTCCTTCCTCTCCTTCTCTCCTCCGCCAGGACTCGGTAGTTTTGGGATTGAGAGTTTATATTCTGGAGTGATCTGAATGCAGAGTGCACAAAGAAGCTCATAATAGATTCTCATAGCTTGATGACTATTACATTATATTAAAGGCATCTTACTTTCACCGTGTTGTGCATTTCAGAAGTCATCAGTTTCCGTGCAGCCACGATGACATCTTGGCATTTTTTGCTTGCGAAGTGGCAGTTGACGTTCCTGGCGTATTTTAAGAGGTCTGTGGAGTCCCCTACGAGGTAGCCCATCTCTTTCAGACTGCTCTCGAAATCCTCTGTCTGTTTGATGACCTGAGGGCACAATTGAATATTGTATTACAAAGAACAGCTGTGCAGTTGTCATATGCTAACAGGTCTATCTCTGGCCATGCAGTCTTACCTCGCTATACTCAGCTAGCTGACTGCTGTTTGCTGGGATGGAATGAACCAGGCATTCACAAATGATGCACTTGGACATCTCCTCCCATATCAGACCTCCTAAAATCTCAGACACTTTCTTTTCATCTACCGACACATCTGATAAAAAGAAGACAAAAGAAACTATTATAAACATCCTGCAATGTAATGCCTAATGTTGGTGTTTTCAACAACCTTCCTGAATGGACCCTTTTCACATTTCTGGGTTTCTCTGGTGCGAAATTCGGCAAAGTTGGGCAAACTTAGAGGGCAGTAAATGGGAGGCTACTACAAATAATTTTTTTTACAATCATATTTGATAAAATAATAAAAGAAAAACTCCACGATGGTGTTATCAAGACTTTCAGAATAAGGAAAAAATAGCATGAGACTGATAATTAGAAACACCTCGCACAAGCAGTTTTTGTAATTTGATGGAAGAATGATATAATACATAAATTAATACATATAATTATACATGCACTTAAAAAAAGAAAAAAATCAATATTAAAAACTTTCAAGGATTTAAGATGCTGATGATGGTTAAACGCTTTATTACAGTCTTGTGAAATGGGTGCATTCCTAGTTAAAGTGGAAATGCTGCTGTAGCAAACTAGGCTACCGGTAGCCATACATGAAACAAATACTATAATATTTACAAATACCACAACCACGTATCTCAGCTCCCCTGACTCCACAGCAAATCATTTAAATATACAAAAAAATATATTATTAAAAAAAAAACAACAACAAACCCCTCCCCTGGAAATTATAGTGGAAATCACTACAAACAATGTTTAATATAAATGCCAAGTGTCAATGAATACAAGGCTAAATTGAAAATCTACACAAATTCTTATGTGCCTCTCTTGATATTAATTATTTTAGAATACAAGTTACTTCAGATGAAAAATAAGCAATAATTATCATAATAATAATAATAGATGGCAATTTTATATGGTTAACGTTTTATTTATTGACATCTAAATCTTAGTATTGAATGAGGTTAACTTAATATTATATTTACGATTAATATTACATTGTCATTTTATTTTTTTAACTCTGTTAATATCAAAAAAATATTTGGCAACTTTTCCCATATATCAAAGACCTCTAAGACAAAGTATGCATTGATTTAATCATCATGAATAAATTGCCTATAGTACACAAGATTGCCATCCATTTTCACATGATTTCTAGACGTACCAAAAAGGTGTTCATGCAGTGTCTTGAGCACGGTGAGCACTTTGGTGTAAACTTGGCTGGGATCTGGATGCTCTGCTTTGGTTTCTATACACTGGAGGCTCAGGACAGCACCCTGCTCCGGCTGACTGCTCACTTCCACCACCAATGAAGGGTACAGGATGAGCGGCTTCAGTATATACTTAAACAACACTTGCCCTAAAAGGAAAGACAAATCGCTGTTAACTAAAATTAAAATATTTCATAAAACATTGTGGATGTACTAATGGAATTTAACACCAAGACATACCAAACAGTTTAATCTTTTTATGAAGTTCTCCTTGAATGGAGAGGGCCTGGAGAATGCTGGACAGAAGAGCATGTGGGACAGATTCATCCACCTTAGATCCTCCTTTATTCAAATGAAGTGCAGTTTTCAGGAACGACTTTGCACCAGTCAGCTCGGCTAAAACATGAAGACAAAAAGAAAAAAAAAATCATAAATTTCACTGAAATTACATTTTGATTAAGACTTTGAGGTAAAACCATCATTCACAAAAAGGGCAACACTTTAAAAAAATGGTCCATTAGTTATTGCTAATATATTTACTAACATGAACAAACAATTGGTAATACATTTATTATGATATGAATTCTTCTTTGTTAACATTAGTTAATGCTATTTAAGTTAAATAAAGTTAGTTCATGTTAACTCATGGTGCATTAACGTCAACAAGCACTTTGGATTTTAATAATGCATAAGTAAATGTTGAACTACGATTAATTAATGCTTTACAGGATTATTCATACATAGTTAATATTAGTAATTGATTTAACTAAGATTAACGACCATGATTCTAAAGTGTTACCACAAAAAGATCAAATAAATTCATTTAGAGAGTGTAACTTTTCATGTCATGTGACTTTGTAGAGTTACTTTTAGTGGAAGGAAGTTTCCAGACTGCCAGTTTCTGCCACTCTTCTCCAAGGTGGTAGATGAGATTCTCTCTCTGTATTGTAATCTCTGAACTGAGGGCCCGCACTACAGGTAACTCTGTGTCTTTCCAGGTTTTTAAGGCATCGACACATGCTCGTGCCTGTACAAAGCAAGTAGTAATATGTACATAATCATGTACACTAATTCAAATGGCTGTTCAACAAATAATAATTCAATTACATGCCAATAAAAATGGAAGAGGTAAAAAGTATTTATTAATAAATATGTTAATAAAATTGACAGCAGGTCATATGAATTTATTGTTGAATGCAACTTACCGTTCCATGCTGTTTTGCGGCAACCACATAATTCTTTTCCTGCAAGGCCCTGTGATACTCTTCTATTGCTGTGTCAAACTTTAAAAGCATATTAAATCATGAGAGAACATTCCCTGTTACATAAACCATGTGGTCTTTACTTAAGCATATTACTGTGAGCTTATTTACATAAAGCGCGTGTGTGATGTAAACTATTAAGACATTAAGCTAGCTTTATTGTTATAAAAACCCTGTAAGCATATACAAATTCCCAGCAGCTTTACCTCTTGGAGATGTTGGAGCAGGTCTATGACTGCGGTGTTTTTCTCTAGCTGCTGTTTAAGCTTAGCATACTCCGTTACAGCATCATGAAGGTTCTGCTGAACCTGTAAATGCAAACATTTGTCTCACGTGTTAAATTAAACCCACAATCACTCTTTTTATTTAAAATTGACATGCTATTGTTTATTAATAGTGAAAAAAGTTACCTCATTTTCAATGCAGCTCTTTAATAAATCAATGTCTTTGGAAACGGATTCAACCTGGTCCAAAAGCTCTTCTGCTCCCTCCATACTGGGTATGAACTCAATATATTTTTTATTTATCATGTCTGTAACCTCTTCCTGTTTTGAGAAAAAAAAGAGAGAACAGTTCAACTCTCACATAGAAAGCATAAAATGGTCATAGTTTTAGGTAATAATTTGACTTCTTTAGTTTTTATGCATGGGTCAATGACAAGATGTCCACATCAACATATATTAACCACAAACATATAAACGCATCATTAAATTCAAGTGTAGCTTTAATGTATTATATAACATCTATGAAAAATGTCAAAATATGGGTAAAATAATGATTCATCATCATTCAGCTTAACATATACAGTATATTCATGTAAATATAAAATTCTGATATCTACATAATTATATAAAAGAATAGGTAATAAAACCTAAATCATTGTTTTACGTTATTTAAAACTTGCTGATAGTTTTAAGGACAGAGAATAATTATATAATGTTATCAAAATGTGTTTTTTTAAAGAAAGCATTAAGTTATTAAAACATGAACTATACATTACATACACTGTCTTGCACATATATTGCTTTGATACTTGAAAAAAATCTCCTTGTCCAACATATAAACAAATATCTTCAATTAATGTAAGATTTGAAAACTGCATATGCATTTTTAATAAATTACATGAAAAAAGTCTGAATGTATTCTCATAATCTTGATATATTTGGCAAATGAGACAAATGCAAAATACTAGTCAGATGGCTTTAACAAAACAAACAACAAGAAACAGTACGCAGACAGATGTTCTTATCGTCGTGAATGTCTCAAAATCAGAAAAGAAAGCATTGTAGCCTAAAATCAGGTTAATAACATAATCTGTCTGA
This sequence comes from Danio choprae, assembly GCA_903798125.1. Classification (NCBI taxonomy): domain Eukaryota; kingdom Metazoa; phylum Chordata; class Actinopteri; order Cypriniformes; family Danionidae; genus Danio; species Danio choprae. The sequence continues at coordinate 469,194 of CAIGQW010000287.1, forward strand.
AGTCAGAGCTCAGACTGGCACAGACTGGCAATGATATCAGCAGCATGACACGTCAGCCAGTCAATGTCACACCAGTACTCCTCTGTTTACCACTAAAACACTGGCGTTCATTGTCCAACAAAGCATAATGAAGCGATATCACTTCGTAATCGCCATTCGTATGGACGAAAAAGGCGTTAATTCACTTTAAGACCTTTGGTTAACGGTCAATGAAACGTTATGCTAACAATATAAACAAGCTATTAAGAGTGCAAACATGCAAAACACCCTCTTTTAAACACCATAAAAATTACGTATTCAAAACAAACTCTTTTAAACATCAAATTAACACGTGTTATATTAATATATAAGATTCTGTACTGTTGCTATTATTTTCGTTATTGACAGCTGGCTAGCTAAACATGACCGTTTACCTTAGTTTCTTCCACTTTCCGTGATAGTTTGGAGATTTTGCAGGCGAGGTCATCTTTCTCCAGTTTCCCTGAGCTGGCGAGCACTTCTGTCACAAACGACGACATGACGGTAACGGGCTATTCAGGGACTATCCAGGCTAGTTTACTTCTTCGTGCTACTACCCGCCATTCCGCGCGCAAGGGACGCTGGGAGTCTGCTGCTACTTGGCTGGAAGGAAAAAAACGTACTTGATTTTGAAAAGGGGCGGTTGTAAATGCTCGATTTTTCCTCAGTGAAGTGCTTTTAAACTATACAATTAGGTTATTAGGTCAGTTTAATAGGACATGTTCTAGACAAGACGATCGGTTGTCTGTTTAGTAAATACATTCCGTTTATTGTTGAGCCAGTCTAAAAAAA
>CAIGQW010000287.1:470013-492065 GCA_903798125.1 Danio choprae
CCCCCTGCTTACACTTACACTTACAGACTGGAAGGAGCCAGGATGCCAGAAGTGTGGCATAGGTTATAAAACGACAAACCATACACATTGTCACAAATCTAACTGTAAATCCTACCGAAAGCGACCTGACACATAGTTCAACTGTCAACCTGGGACAAACCGTCATAAATCCTACCCTAAAACAGACACCCTAAGCCTGTGACTGGGGTAAAACAGCCTGTCACTGGTCACCAGTCTTACATTTCATGAAACACATCGGACAAACCATACAGTCCACCTACAACTACAGGGTCATAAATTATAGACATAAAGCCATAAATCATCATTTTGACACACTGTATATGATACAACTACTAATAATTATTGTGAAAAGAGCTGTACAAATGAACTAAAAATTGAAACTTGAAATAACATCTAATGATGGTCACTTCAGAGCAAATGTTTCTTTGTGACATGAACAGCAAAAGCATTCAGACATTTCAGGAGTCCATTTAGTGTGAATCAGATTTGGTTATTTGGTTATTGGTTATTATTGGTGTAATTATTGTGTACATATGATAAATTTATTTCGGTAAGATGCTTAAAGTGAAAATGTATGCTTTTTACTTGGGAATGCATTCATTGTTTTCAATATTACGAATTGGATTTTGTAAATGTGAATGGTGCTGTGCCCATATAAATTCTAGTTTGTAAACGTATTATTTTTGAGACTGATCTGGCTCTATAGTTCACTGACTCAATCAGTTACCTTCTGTAGGTGCCATTTCAGAGATGGACCATCACAGACAGCACATGGTTTGTTCTAAGAACAGAAGACAGCGTGTGTAAGATTGAGAATTAAAAAATTATTTAAAAATAAAGAAAAAAAAATTAAAAAATTAGATTTCTGGATTGTTTTCACACTTAACTGTTTTAGTTTTATACGAATGCAGTATGATGTGCAGCAACCATAAACAGCCTTTAGTCTAATCAAGAGCTGCTATTATTGCCAGTAAATGTAATTATTTCATTTTTTTATTACTGTTGGCTACATATAAAATGCCTTCATTTTCCATATATTGTATTCAGTTTCAATTTATTTTCTGTCTTCTTATTTGCATATCTTCAGGGTAACAGGAGAGTGCAATGCTGATAAGACTGTGTAAGTAACGACGTGCTTGAGTAAATTAACCATATGGCTCCCATGCATCTTATCTTTCTCATACTCTTCCTATAGGCATAGAAGACCCCAATCTACTGTGCAGTGCTGGGTTTTGTCGTATCAACAATCATGGAAGCGTTCGAAGTCTAATTAAACTCCAGAGATTATGTCTGATTCGCTAAATTAACCCAAAGAGAAAGAAAGCAAGCAGCGTTGTGGGGAAATATTTCAGAAGATTGAGCAATGCATGATGATTTCATGCAAATGTACAAAAATATATTGCATTAATTAACTAAGTTTTAGATGGGAAAGTATAGCCAAGTTAGATACCAAGTCTGACTGAGAAAACAGATTAAAGGAAGAGCCTAGAACAAACACTGGTTGCAGTACATCTATTGATAATAAATAATTTCACATCATCCCATAGGAATTGTCTCATTTTGTTTTGATTATTTAACATTTTCATATCCTGTTTAGAGAAGTCAAGACCATTTCGAAGGCTCCAACATAAAAACAATTAACAACAAACAATTAAATTACCTCACTGCAAATATGCAGTTTTAATAAATAGAAAAAGTGAAAGTAAAACTATAACTTACTTGTGGTTAACACAGTTTTACTGACATATACTTACTGTATATACTTACTGTAGAAATATATACTTACTGTAGAAATATATACATACAGTAGAGCAAATAAAATACTTTTTTAATTACATTTTTGTTAATACATATTGACATTTCTATGTCATCTTATATAAATACAGTTTACAATGTAAATACAGAGTCAGTGCAAATGCATTTAAAAATATATATTTTGGACAACTATTTTGTTTGAATATGTCCAATATTTTCATACAAACAAATATTCAATAAATACATGAGAAATATTAAGAAATCTATGTAAATCTATGTAGTTTGAAACACAATTTAAGGCTTCCAAGATGCTGTTATGTAAATGAACTTTTCAAAACCTACATTAACCTTATTGTAGAGTTTACAATAGATTTAAAAGACATCTGAAAATAGACTTTTTGCTGTCTGCAGAAGCAACAACATGATTAAACACGTATAAAAGGACTGCTCATAGAGAATTATGAATTTACAGTCATTACTATTACTAGAGTATTACTATTTACTCACCAGTTATTGTACTCTCAGTGCTGGGTTAAGGCTGGAAGGGCATCCATTGCATAAAACCAGAGTAATTGTTGGTTCATTCTACTGTGGCAACCCCTAATAAATAACAGACTAAGCCAAAGGAAAGTGAGTGAGAGTAAGTGAATGATGTATGGCTTAACTTAGTATTCTAATGTTTTTGGCATGCAAGACACATTTATTGTATTTTTGTCTTTTGCAACATAAGACTTTTGTTATTCAGGGCCACATTTATGATGAGAAGAAATAAGAAGAAACAGAAAATAAGAAGAGATGATTAAGGGGGAAAAACAAATGCAAGAAGGAGAAACTCAGGACAGGGCAACAAAGTGAGAAATCAAAATTTTATTGAAAGATAGAACACTGAAAGGTAAAGGGGTCGAACAAAGGAGTGGAAAGTCAGACAAGCTTACTGTACAAAGAAAGAATACATAGAGGATCTTCAGCTAAGTGTAGACTGAAATAAAGTGGCTTCTGCAAATCTCAATAAAAGACTATTTTCACACTATGTGTCTACAGCTGACGTGAAAAGAAGATGAGGGTAAAAACTCTGCCTTCACTGCCCTCTTTTCAAACATCATCTATTTGATCTTTCCTGAGATCAAACGTCTAGAGCAGCTAATCAATCTCTCTTCAAGGAATTGAAAGCACAGTGAGTGTGTCTGTGTGTGTGTGTGTGTGTGTGTGTGTGTGTGTGTGTGTGTGTGTCGTAGCGTGCTTAAAAGCGTCTTTGTGCAGCAGAATGAAATCCAGCTCAGGCCAAGGCTTTGGTTTAGATCACCTTGTGACTGTAGCGTGGTGTTGTTTTACTTCACGGTGACAACGGAGGCGCTGTGAATGGACTCCATGACGGCTGCCAAGCGACTGCACAGATCATGAGGGGACTTCCTCACTTTAGGGGGCTCCTTCAGTACTACTCGTTCTGCAGAGCAGTCCAGGACTCTGGGCAGGAACTCACTAAGCTTTTCTTGAAGAGAATCTGAAACAGACAAAAACAGACAAATGTAGACAACAGATAATAATAAGCTAATGATCTGATTTTCAACTGTTTAGATGCAGCAGACCTACAAATGTGATCATTCTGCACCCACTGGATATAGTTTCTTGTATAAAGACCACATTCACTGTACGAAAAAACTAAAAAATATTTAATTTGAGTTATTTTTAATAAAATTATGGCTTATTTACATTGAATCCTGTTTAATAGTATTTGTTCAATAAAGTATAGAATATTTAATTTATACAATCATTTAATTACGTATTTATTTTAATTACATTTTTATAATTCATTTTAATATAGGTTGTATTTGTTTTTATGCCTGGATCACTGATTGCTTATTTATTTACTAAGTATTTACTTATATGTTTTGGATTATGTATTTAGAATCTTAATTAATAATCAAATTTTGGACTATATATACAATTATTTGAATCTAATGTATATTTATTTTTATTGTATTCTAATACATTTATTTATTAATTTACTTTAACTTAATAATTTATTTATTGTTTTTATTTAATTTTTATCAGAGTTTGTAATGTATATACTTCAGAGTTTGTAATGTATATATAATCTTTTTTGTAATTATATTATGAAATGTTTTCAGAATTAGTATAATTATTTTTTTGAATGTAATTTGTTTGAATTCATTTGAATTTAATTTGTAGTGTATATGTTTGTTTCTTTGAATGACACGGTGGCTCAGTGGTTAACACTGTTGCCTCACAGCAAGAAGGTCGCTGGTTCAAGTTCCGGCTGGGTCATTTGGCATTTCTGCATGTTCTCCCCGTGTTCGTGTGGGTTTCCTCCGGGTGCTCCAGTTTCCCCCACAGTCCAAAAACATGCACTATAGGTGAATTGAATAAACTAAATTGGCCATAGTGTATGTGTGTGAATGAGTGTGTTTGGATGTTTCCCAGTACTGGGTTGCAGCTGGAAGGGCATCCGCTGTGTAAAACATGTGCTGGATAAGTTGGCGGTTCATTTTGCTGTGGTGACCCCTGATGAATATAGGGGCTAAGTCGAAGGAAAATGAATGAATGAATGTTTGTTTCTTTTAAGTATATGTTTAATAATCAAATAATCAATTGGTTATTTAATTAATCATTTATTAATAATTTCATTAATTATAAAGTACAAATTACTAAAAATGTATTTATTTAAATACATTATTATTTTATTTATTTATTCATTAACTATTTTGAAAAAAAAAGCAAAAACTTTTCTATTAAGCGTTTTCACCAAATATTTCCAAAGGACACCTTAGCAGTCCCTTGCAGTCTCCTGACCGCAGGTTAAAAACCTCTGATCTAATTAAACTGGTCTGAATAAAAAATCTCACCATCCATGTCCTGCCCCAGGTAGGAGCACCAGCAATTCCTGATCAGCTCGATGACATCCAGGTCCTCTTGACTGACACTGTCTCGGACCATGAGGTGCATGCAAGGGATCACACACTCGTTCATGATGCTCTCTCCCTCCGTCACATCACTTTCATCCTCACTTTTAAACAGTGTGGCTGCCTTCTCATTCAGCTCCTGCATATCAGAGCATAAATGTATTAGTATCAGTTGAACCTAAAAAGCCTTTGTTTTAAGCTTGAGCCCTAAATTCTTCAAATTAGACATGAAGACAAAATAATGTTTCAGATAAGTGCTATTTACTTATATTATATACTTTAATATTATACCTAATTCATCAAAGACTCCTGAAAAAAAGTTTCCAAAAAAAAATTTAATTAATATATATAATTTAATAGTTATTATAATTTTAATAGTTTATATAATTGAAAATAAGAAACCATTTCTGAGCACAAATAAGTGTTTAGAAGCATTTTTTTTTAAAGAATCAGGCACATGGTTTTTTTTTCACTTTTTGTTAATAAATGAATTGCAATAAAACAGAAATCACAACAATGATTAAAATATCATTTGTTTTTAACTAAACAATAAAATTAGTATTTAATTGTAAAATGTGCACCAATATAAAATTTTAAAAAATAAACTTTAAAACATAATTTAAAAAACACAACATTTAAAAAAACTGCTCATTTGAATTACACTAATATTCCCTGTATGATTATAATTCAATTTGATGGTCTCCTTTAGACATTTTGTCATCAAATACCTTTGCAACTACACATTAGTTAACTCACATTTAAGTATTATTATATTATTCGTAGACAGTTCAGTTAGTCTTAAGTCCCATGTATTCTTGTGTTTATACTTTATTAATTGCTAGTTGACTTGTAGTTGAAAAGTTATTTTAAGCCAACCACAGAATGTCTAAAGTGAACCCAATGTTCCTGATTTTCTCAAATAATTGTAGCTTTGGTGAACAGAGAGAGACTTAATGTGGACATACTTTCAGACACTTTCTCCTGTAAAGTGCAATAAGTGACTGGTTCACTCCTTTCCTCTCCCCTTTCGTGAGCAGGGCTGAGTTGTCCTGGTGTGCGTGTGCCAGATAAATCAGAGCTTCTCTTATCCTGTAAATGAAAAAAGACGAATGCTGTATTCATATTAATTCTTCAATACACAGCACAGGCTCAATTTATAGTCCATGAGTTTACATACTTTCCATTCTGATATTGCTCAAGACCTGTCAACAGGTAGGCGAACACTGTCTTGAACATGCTGTAGTCATCTTGCCATTGCTGGAGAAAAAAAGCAAGAAAATACAGTATGAATATACCAGTGTTGGGAAACATAAACTGTAGCTTGATGAGTTACAAGTTACTCGTCAGAAAAAGAAGCTAAGCTGCTGTCAAACTACACTATTAAAAAAGTAGCTTGCTACATTACAAATTAATTTTTGTTTTCAAATTGCATGTACATTGTGACAAAATACATTGTCATTTGACAAAGTAACACAATTAAGCACACTGCAGCCTTTTCTCAAAAAAAAAAAAGGATTGACGTGGATGCATTTTGGTAAGAAATTGAATGGGCCATATGCACAGGGAGTGTTTTTCAGCCACCGATAAACTTCCGGTGAAAGGTTAATGTGACCTTTTACAGCATTATTTAGTTGTTCAAGCATAAACAAGATAAAAGACCATTTAAACACTCCATTTAAAATACTGGGGAAAAAGAAATATTTTCCCTATTCCATATTTTAAAAACATGGCGCAGAACAATGGAATTTAATGCAGTGCTTCTTGTCTGGTCTGATAGCCACTTTATATCATATCCCAGTCAGGCGTTGATTTGTAAAGAAATCAGATCTTGAGCTGGCTGACTGACAAATACAACTCGAACAACTTTTTTTCCTCAGGTTAATTGCCAACTGTTATGGATTGAATTTCAACCCTCGTTACTGTTGTTAAAATATTAAATACAAAATAACAGTAATAAATAAATGTAAAAATATGAGATGTTTGATTTGCCAATTAGATGGTGCTGTGCTGCTTCAGATCATTGCAGCTGGAAAACTACATAGTTTCATAAGTATCTAAGCTACTGAAAAATGTAGCTAAGCTAATAACTAAGCTACCTGTTGCTACAGCAGCTACTCCCCAACAATTTCAAATACAGGCATTAACGATTAAAAGACTATTAAAATAAGTTTTTGTTGTATAAGAAAGTCTCTTTCGATCAACATTTGAATGCATCCTTGATGAATAAAAGTATGAATGTATTTTATTTTTAGATTAGTGAGCCTTATTGATTTTACCAAATACTCATCCATGTCCATATCTTCTGGTCTAATGAGTCTAAGTTTGGATCTGGCCTCTCTCATGATGCTGACGGCCCTGTGAGGAGAAAGATCCAGTATGATTAATCTAAATAGTCAATCTCAAATAGGACACGAACAGAGAAATTACAATGTCAAACTTAATGTTTTATTACACATAGTTTTCAAAGTTCTCAGTCTCCTGTGACAAAGTGCAAAACTGCAACAAATGTAGCATTGCAATAACAAAATATTTAACTTATAATTAAGCTCACAGTAGCTTAGAAAACTACATAATTAGATTAAATTGAAATGAACTAGATTAATTTAATGAATCTCAAATGGGACATGAAACAGAGTTTCATATTTTGACATACAAGAGTTTCAGAATTCAGAACTTCCAAGTTAGCCTAAAAACAGCTTATATTGGTGGTGGAAAGAGCCTCTATATTAACTAAAAATGGTGAGACTAAACTCCACCTTCGCCTGCTTCTACATCACGAACTGTTTAGCTCCTACCAAAAACGAACACTGCTGCAGGTTAATATTGACTGAACCAATCAAAAGTCTAAGAAGAAACCAAATAATTTAGATGGGCAAAACAACAAGCTGTTGTGCAGTGCCAAGTAGTGGAAAACGCAGCCTTTTAATTGTCTTTCTTCTGATCCCAACAATCACAAAGAGCTCACGGACTTTAACAAAACTGTCAGTGATCTTAGCCACTTATCATAATTTATAGAGATGTTCACTCATAAGACGCATTTGTAAGCAAACCACAAACTCGCTCATTAATTTCTAATTGGTTTTTAAAGCAGTGAGAAAGTGAATCTCTGACCAGTCGCTTGACCCGAGAATGGAGATGGCTAGTAAGTGGGAGAAAGGAAATGTTTTTACTTTAATGTTTACGTTTCATTTTTATATTGCGTTTTGCACTTGACAGAGTAATTATCTATAAAAAAAAATGAAACATTTAGTAAATTCACTCATTCAACTGATTTGATTCGATTCCAACATTTTATTTTATTTTTAATGCAGTTCCAGACATGTCATTAAGAACCTGGTCTTTTGTTTACTTCATTTGATTTTGGATTTATTTAAAACAAGGTACAATTAAAAGTTGTTACTTTGAAAAGGACTCAATTTAAGATGATGCCACATTATAAGTAGACCTCAGGGACCACAGCAATGCAAAAAAGGCAGTTCACGACCCCTTTAAATTATTCACCGAAAAAAAAGTCAAGCTGCATTAAGTGATCAATATTAAAGAAAATGTGTACCGATCATCGAAGCTCAGGTTACGATCACCAAACTGCTCCAGCAACGTTCTTTCAATGACTCGCTCAGGGGCCTTGTTTTGAAAAAGGTAGACCAGCACATGCTGGAGCCGAGGGTCCTGCTGCGGTGTGGTCTCTTCCTGGGACAGTTCATACAGTCTCAAATACTCCTCATGAAACGCCTGATGAAGAGATCAAAAAGACATGCTAAATCACGTGCTGTATAATCTAGTTTAATGTCTTTGAGGATAAGAAGTCTTATTTGAACATTTACAAACTGTTCAGAACTCATAACTGCACTCATTTAGTTAATTCGTTTTAAGGTTTTAAAATCTGTTAGTAAAAAGTGTCCCATATTTTGCAATCCACTGATGTTAATCTTTGCTCTGACAACGTCTGATGTTGAAAGTTTAACTCTTCAGTTCATCAAAGTGACTTATTGACTTTAGTCTATTTCAAAACATATATATATAAATCTGTAAAATAACAGAAAATATACCTGCAGCTCATTACTACATTTTGTACCATGATTTACATGACCAACCCTGACAATAGATTGTTTTAAAGTACTAAAATGTATGTCAATAAAAATGACTTCATCAAACTTTAACATCAAAGCTGCGGAGCAAAGATCAAGATTCATTCATTCATTTATTTTATTTTCGGCTTAGTTCTTTTATTAATCTGAGGTCGCCTCAGCGGAATGAACTTATCCAGCACATGTTTTACGCAGCGGATGCCCTTCCAGCTGCAACCCAACACTGGGAAAAAGATCAAGATTATATAATGCAATTAGAAAGAAAGTGATGAATCAAAAAACATGGGAAACTCTTAATTAAAGGGATAGTTCAGCCAAAATGAAAATAACCCCATAATTTATTCTCCCTCATGTGGTTTCCCATATTTTGTGATTCATCTCTTTCTTTCCATTGAACACAAAATAAGAGATTTGAAGAATGCTAGACGCTCTTAGAAAAAAATTATTATGAAAGTAAATGGGGGCCAGCAACCAGCATTTTTCAAAATATCTTCTTTGGTGTTCAATGGACAAAAGAAACTCAAATAAGTTTTGAACAAGTGAAGGGGAGTAAGTCACAACAGAATTTAAATTTCTTATTCAAAATGAAATCTCTTCTAACGGATACATTTTACAATATATAGTGAATAATCTGTGTGTAATTATGGAATGATTTACTACAACGTTTAGTCAGAAACTGCTAGTGTATTTCACAAGTGAATACAAAACTTAAATAAAACGATCAGAAAGATTGAAATAGTATTTTCTTGTAAAAACTTCTCCAGTAATCCTCCATTAACCAGGTTTTATTCAGTCTGAAGAACAGAAGTGTACCTTGATGAGTCCTGCTTCAGGTCCGTCTTTATCAAAGGCTTCTCTTGCCTTGGCAATGGCAAAAATGACACCCTGCATGGCTGGTGTTAACATCATCTGTTCAATTACAGATCAAAAGACATTAAATATGTCAACAATATATGTTCAATTTAGGGTGTGTTGGTTGTTTGGTTGGATTAAAAAGTACTTATACTGAAATTTTTTATCAGACTTTTGCTCATTTTTTTGGTTCATCTGAGTATGTATGAACGCTGCCTTCTGAACATTGCGAAGTGAAGTGAGATGGATATCAGTCCATGTCCAAACAAACTTATCTGGATTGACTGAAACATTCATGCAACACAGACCAAAGACAACTAAATGAATAAAAAAAAGAACATGATGCTTTTTAAAAATGTTTTTTTAGCTATAGGTAATGTCCTTGCGGCAGATATTCATTTGTGTATGTGCGTGTACATGTGTGATTTCTGATATTTTGACGCCTGATTACATTTTGTTTACAAGTTTATAAAACACATTTTTTGGGTTTTGTATCTTTAGGTTTGATCCTAATGACTTTGGAGAGAATCAGGACTAAATGGATTATTATTTTTTTGATGTGTGAACACTTTTAATGTATAAGTAGCCTCAATTTTAGGCCCTGTTTACACCTGGTATTAAGATGTGTTTTTTGCAATGCAATTACAAGTCACATCACCGTTCACACCTGTAAAACTGCCTCTTTTGTCCACTTTCAATCACTACTCTGATGAGGGAGAGTCTGTGCGCAGGTATCGGCTTTCTCGGATCTTTTCATCTAATACTGCCAAAACTAGTGCAAAAAATCTTATTAAAAGTACCAGATCAATTAAATTATATAACACTTGAATATAAAATTTACTCAGTTTATGATTGAGCTCAGTAGGCTGAGAGAAGGCAGTCTTTAGCAGCTGTTTGAACACATTCGACCACGTCTGCATTCACACTACAAGAGCAATCCAGTCTAATGTGTTTCCAACCAGCTCTGAATGCGATTGAAAGTGGACAAGCTCAGAACATAAGTTTCACACAGGAGTGAACAGGGCCTTACAGAGGGATGTGCTGAACATTTACCTCCTCATTGTAGCCATCAGCGTCAGAGCGCACCAGAATCTTGCCTACATTGGGAATCTCAACTTCAGAAACCTCATTTTCAGGCTGGGTGTTTGTGTCTTCAGCTGTGTTTTCTTCAGTGGACAAGGCTTCCTGCTCAGTCTGTGCATCTGCTTCTGCATCTGCTCCTCCTTCAGCACTGATGACCTGCTCCTCCACCTCAGTTTCTGTCTCAGATCCACCTGCAGAGACCGACTGATAAACACACAGAGAAGATTGTCAGTGATCTCAGTCTATTATCATAATTTATAGAGACATTCAGTCATAACACGCACTTGTAAGCAAACCAGGAAGTCTAATTCTCCATGGATTCCCTCATTCATTTTTTATTGGTTTTTAAAACAGCGACAAAGTGAATCTCTGACCAGTCGTCTGACCAGAGAGCGGAGATGGCTAGTAAGTGGGAGGAAACAAATGTCTTTTTTTATTGTTTATAATTTACCTATATGGGTTTTTGTTGCACTTGACACAGTTATTATCTGAAACCATAAAAATATAATTACTTAAAGTAAACATTAACTGAAATCCACTAAAATATAAAACATAGCTGCAAGGCCGACAAGTAATGTAAAATTATAATAATAATAAAGTTAACACGAATTAATGCATTAAGTAATAAAGAGTAGTACTTTAGATTGGTGTATTATAAGATGTTAGTTCATAAACATACACCTGTTAATTGTTAGTTCGTGTTAGCTTAGTTTCATTACACATTGAAATATATTGTAAAAAAATCTGCATTTGTTAATGTTAACTTGATAACTTCATTCATTTATTCACTTTCCTTCGGCTTAGTCCCTTTATTCATCAGGGGTCCCCTACGGCTAATTTAGTTTATTCAATTCACCTACAGCACATGTCTTTGGACTGTAGGGGAAACTGGAGCACCCGGAGGAAACCCACACGAACACGGGGAGAACATGCAAACTACACACAGAAATGCCAATTGACTCAGCCGGGACTCGAACCAGCGACCTTCTTGCTGTGAGGCGACAGTGCTAACCACTGAGACAGTGCTAACCACTGTGTCGCCTATTGATAACTTATGCTATCAAATAGAATTGTACATTTTAAAGTGCTACTAAAATAACTAAAACTAAACAAAAAATAAAATTGAGAACAAATGGAATATACATTTTATAGACATACTAAAAAAACAACAATAACAATTATACAAATTCAACACAACTGCTAAAGCTTTAAGCCAAATTATGATAACAGGAAATATTAAAATAATTGTAAATAAATAAACGAATGCTAAATAATAAAACTATAATAATAATAATAATAATAATAATAATAATAATGATCGCAGTGGCGCAGTGAGTAGCAATAATAATAATAATAATGGCAAAAAATACTAAGTGACTAAAAAAGAATTAAATAAGAAAATATAAAAATAAAATCAAACTTAAAATTTTACAAAACTACAATAATATATCACTGATTCATTCATTCATTTTCCTTCAGCTTAGTCCCTTTATTCAGCAGGGGTCGCCACAGCAGAACGAACCGCCAATTTATCCAGCTTACACAGCAACGTTTTACACAGAAGATGCCCTTGCTGTGAGGCGACAGTGCTAACCGCTGAGCCACCGTGTCGCCCCTATCACTGATTCATCATAGTTTATCAGACAACCACTGTTGTCCGTATGCAGCAACTGCATGGTTTATTTTCAACAGATTTAAAAATCAAGATATTTGTAGCATGACTACTTATAATATAAAATCTAGAAAAATAACCCCAACCACCTTTATTTGCTCATAAAAACACAGTTGAATGCAGTGTGAGATAGTGACCACTAGAGGTCCTATCACTACCATTAATGTCAAGCAAACAGCTCACGCAGTGACGAAGAAATAAATCATTGCTAAAATCAACGAGTCATAGACAGCAGAAGAATAAATCCTGCATCGTAGGTACAGAATTGACTGAAACTCCAAGTTCAATAATATGCCAGACTACTGACCCTAAAGACTAGACAACAAGAACAGAGAGCGCTTAAATAATAGCCTGTTGATTGAAGCATCAGGATCATTTAACGACTGAGGAAAGACAGGAATCCAGTTGGTTTTGATGGTCATGTAGGAAACACAGAGCTCAGGCTCTATTTAAAGCTCTTTTCTGACACACTGTCCCCAGCAACCATGCATGAGACACGAGCCAGAAACACTGAGGAATGCTGGACGCCTCTCTGACTCCCATGAACTTTATCCCCATATTCACTTTCAAAACGTATCCTCTTACAAAATACCAGAGTTTTGCGACACAACAGTCAAAACATTAAACATTAAGCAAGTCCAAAGTCCGTAGTGAATAATGTAAATAGAACTTTCTCTTTCATTTCATAGCACCATTATAGTCATGTGTATATTTTATAATGAATTGACAATGAACATGTAATATGCATGAAGAATAAGTATAAAAAAGAATATAAAGTAAACTGCTATTGTATAATTAAGTTCCTTAATGATATAAAGTTAAAGTTAAAATGATTTTTAATATAATACACATAATTTTACTGTAATGCATGAAAATTCTGGAAAATGTATGACCAAAAAATGAAAAAGTTAAACATTATGAATTGCTCTTTACTTTATGGGGAAAATGAATATTTTATTTAACAAAATATTTTTAAATAAATATGTGATTATCAAATAATGCAATGATGTGCTTTTAAATGTATTTGTAAAAAAATATGAGGGTTGTGTGAACTAATTCATGCTATTTTACTGTAATATATTATGCATTTTGGAATGTTTACATCCAAAATATATAAATAGAAAAAGTAAAAAAAAAGTATGAATCACCAATTAATTCGCGTGAAAATGTATATTATGTTTAACAAGACAAATACATGAAAAAAGGTAATTAAACATGAGGAATATTAGATTATTGTTAAAAGTATTATAATAAGTATAAAAACTAGTAATAAGTAAAATAATTTATCATTTATAAGTAAAAAAACAATAATTTGTTTTATTAAATACTGTAACTTAAATGAATAAAACTATTAGTGAGAAATAAATGATATCAAATTAAATTGAACAGTATGAAGCAGTATCCCAAGTTCCCTCGACACATTCAAATACGTTTTATTTGCGTTGCATTATTTCTGTTCTGTCATGACAACTTTCTGAGAGATTGTTGATGTGTTTGGTCTTGGTGGAATAGATCTGCTATGCTACTGCTGCTTTGATTATTATGGCAGAGCAAGTACCGAGATTCATCTGCGTATATAACCTTGTTGAAACACTTGGTAAATGTATCTGCTGTAACTTGCTTCTGAACAAGTTTTGCAACACGGAGCTTGCCTTGAACTGAAACATACAAACGCTTTCATAAACATTGAGTGGCCCAGCACACAAGTAAAAGATCATCATCACTTATCTTTTATTTAAGTGACAGCTGTCATCTGAAAAACATGCTGCACATTGCTGCCATAAAACCACACAGAGGAATTTAAAATGTTGAGGAGCAAGCTCATTGGCTGCTGAGGCGACAGCAACAAATATCCTGCGTCATGTAGTTAATGCGCTCAAGTTTAGATGTGACCAACAGATGTTTTAGATGTGTCACAATGTTTGTATTTATATGCATTAGAGTTGTGTGTTTTTGTAACGCAGTTTATGTCTAGGAAGAGGGCTGTGACCCATATATACTGTACATGCAGACTACACTGCTGTATACGTGGCCTATTTTTTGCCTGTCTCAAATATCGCTTCAGCACCCTCACCTGACTCTGATCTGGCTTCTCTTCCTCTGGCTGAACCTGAGTTTGGCTCGCAGTGATCTGCTCCTCATTCTCACTGGCCTCTGGTGATATCGTGTTGAGAGGATTGACTGTGGGCTCTGGAAGGAAAAAAAAAGACATTGAAAATACACCAGCAAAACATCTGACCTTTAAAAGCAGAAATGTCCTGACCTTCGGATTCTTGGACAGGTGCTGGTGTCAAATCTGCTGGTGGTTTTTCAGTCTCTTCATTGGTTTGTTCTTGAGTTGGTTCTGGCTCTGGGTTTTGCGGCTCTTCTGGGACGGGTTGCTCTGTGCTGGTGGATGTGTTTGTTTGCACTGCAGTTTCATCCCGTTGGGCCTGACAAAACTGCTCTTCCCATTCCCTGAGCTCCTGCTGGAACCAGCGGTTGTCCTCCCGAACGTAACGCCTCAGGACTGATGGGAGAGAGTCCATTCCCTTCAGAACCTGCCCTGTTTCAACATCTGTGTCCTCTGGCATTTATAAGGAACAATTAAAAATGAATGATTACTGACAATACATTGGTTACATATTGCTAGATCCACACAAAATCTGCAAGTGCAGAAATCCGCAGAATTTCTAATCCATCATTCAGTACGTTTACGTAGATACCAATACTTTGATTTTAATACAATTAATACAATACTCTGATTAAGAGTTTACCATGTAAACAGAGATTTTTGATTACCTCAATCCGACTAAAGTCATAGTAAGCACAAATCAAACTAAAACGTGAAGTATTCCTATTTTACTCATATTATTGCAGTACAGACATGCTAACAGGATAGGCCATAAACACATGGCTGTCATGTGATTTACTTATGTAAATGTGCATAAATATATATTTAGTTTATTATTCAGTTTTTATATTAATAAAATATAGAGTTTATAGATTTGTTCACAGTACAGTTTGTAAAGTAAAATTTTCAGTCTTTCAGTAGATATATTATATGAGAGATTTATTTTGTTTACCAAACAAGTGGATCTAATTGGATTTGCATTGTAAATCTTAATTACAAGTTAAAAAGTTAAAGGTTTTTAGTTACTATACTCTCAAAATCATTCCGCATATATCCACAGATTTTAATCCTACACATTGGTCAGAGAGCATAATTCAAGTTATAGTTTATCTGGATAATAAAATGTGCTGTTAAATAGCTCCCTCTGGCTATTCAGAATGTAGGTGATGTCCAGTACAACGCTAAAAAAGTTTTTTTAAGCTAAAATTATAAAATAATAATAATAATAATTCAATTGCAACTCTGCAACTACATGTCAGTTAACACCTATTAGAGTATACACCTATTAGAGTACAAATATTCGTGTTAAAACATTGTAATATGCATGTAATGTGAATGTAAATAAGAAATGCATCATATAATTATTCCTAGTAACTGATCATAAAAAACAAACTCACTTTTTTTTGCTGCTTGTTCAAACTACGTATATAAAGTGAGCTGAATTAAAACAATTCTTGGGCTTTTTGGAGACAACTTAATTGTTTTAGGTTCAATCCACTTAAATTTGTAAAAAAAAAAAAACCCCAGCTGCGTTAACTTAATCTATTTGTGTTGGGACAACATGAAGGAATTGTGTGGAGCCCAGTATTTTTTATAGTGTATAAGCGCAACTAATGAAAACAAAAAACACCAGAAACAGTTTTTGATGCTCACAGCTTGACAAACACTGTGTGCCAACAAAGCTATCAACATTAATTTATTAAATAAATCAGATCTAACACCAGTGCCTTAAATCAAACGTGTGATCTGCCTGTCTCCTTCAGCAAAATCTGAGCCCAGCTGTGAAATGTGAGAAGCAGAAGGGGAAAGTACCTGCTATGAGGTACGGCAGATTGTCATTGATGTACATGAGGCAGTAGGCACTGGCGTTGGTCATGCCACCGTACGAGTCTCGAACCAGCTCTTCCCAGGTCGACTCTGCCACCATTACATCATTATACTTCAGCCAGCGTTTCTGAGCGTGATCATAAATATAGGCCCAGTAATGTCCAGCAGAGGCCTGTCCTTCATGGACAAGCACAGCATGCAGCCTATAGGGCACCTGGGAGCATCAAATAAGAGTCATGCAAATTTCTTGAAACGGCTCAGTCAATATAAAAGTAGCAGCGAGTGTTGAAGATATAGACTTTACCTGACACAGACTGTTATCTGAGTACATGCCCTCCAGGGCCTGGCTGACCTTGTCAATGCTGGCTTTCAGCTCTGCACACAGAGAGGAAACACAGATCAATACACTGCGCCTGAGGCCTGGATCCTGATACAGTCACTAACACATTAGGATAACCGCTTGTGAATAACGATGGCATTCAGAACTGAAAAAAAAGTTAAAATGCACATTATAGCTCGGATTTAGATCCTAGTGGGCTGACCTTGATGTCTACTGGCTAGCAACAAGAATGCAAAATGCATGGGAGATTTGACTGACAATTGATGTCAATACCTGTGACACAATAAAATGGAAATATACATATCTCTCTGGAACTTGCTTGATTCTGATTGGTCAGTTGTAACATTCTTTGGTGTATTATGCCCCAGTAGCAACATCTAAAAATCTGATAACACAGACTGATCTGAGTAACAATGCTGTTTACTAGGAACTGATTTCTTTTTTTGTTGGTAAATTTAGCATTTGTGAGCTAACAACATATTTTTTAAAAAGTAATACTTTTTTTGTTTCGTCATCCATGTAACACTAGTTATGTTCCATTTGACCATTGGTGTACTTTGAAATGGACTTCAGGGAGCACTAGTACATATCTTGTGTCATAGCACATCAAATTAGTTTGAACAAAATAGTGGCTCTGGTGTTTAATTACTATGAATTGTGATTTGTATATTTGTATAAAGTGTGCCAGATGGGCCATTAAAATGCAAATAGCATGATTACAGTTACATAAGATAAAAGACACATGTAATATGACCATATTGTTTTATGTTATGTTAACCAGTTAACTGTTATAAAATTAAATACTCTTATTAATTATGGTATGTGTGTAAAACAGTCCAGCCATTTATGTACAAGACAGTTTCTCTGTAAAATCTGTTTTACATAGTATGTAAGTGATTTGGTTATTTTAGACATTTTATTTTCACCAACAGTCTTATGAATGTTGTAAATATTTCATCAAAGATTTGATATTTTCTTTTTTTTACTGCATGCTATATACACTAACATTTAGGGCAATCAGTAATTTTTGTACTGCATTTATTATTAAAATGTATAAGAATTCAAATTCAATTCATAATAACAGATGTTTTAAAATATATATATTTTCTATGGTAAAACATTAAGGTTGTATTTGTTAATGTTAGCTAATGTAATTACGAACAAACAGTGAACAATACTTTATTAAGGTATTTATTAATCTTTGTTAATTGTTCATTGTTAGTTCATGTTAAATCACAGTTCATTAACTAATGCTAACAGGCATGAACTGGGATTTTAATAATGCATTAGTAAATGTTGAACTATGACTAATAAATGCTGTACAATTTAGTTTATTATTAGTTCATGCTATTAATTAATTAACTAACATTAACTAATAAAAATGTTTTGTAAAGTGTGACCTATTTGATTTTAGGAGCCATTTGGAAACATTTTAAACAATGGAACCTTACAGTGAATTGTTACCAAAAAACCTTCCTCAATGTACGGCAAGTCAATTTGGATAAAAACGTCTTCTAAATAGCAAAGGTAAAAGGTAAAGGTGCGACTTTTTTGACATATCGATAGTTGCATAATATATAGTATGTAAATTGCCATATTCATAATTATGTTGTCATGAACTAGAATTTAACATATAGTTGAATTCAGAATCATTAGCCCCCCTGTCTATTTTTTCCTCAATTTCCATTTAAAGAAAAGAAGATTTTCTCAACCCAATTCTATGGTACATTCATTCATTCATTCATTGCCTTTTTTGGATCAGTCCCTTTATTAATCTGGGGTCGCCACAGCGGAATGAACCGCCAACTTATCCAGCATATGTTTTTACGCAGCGGATGCCCTTCCAGCTGCAACCCATCACTGGGAAACATTCATACACACTCATTCACACACATACACTATGGACAACTTAGCTTACCCAATTCACCTATAGCAAATGTCTTTGGACTGTGGGGGAAACCGGAGCACCCAGAGGAAACCCACACGAACACGAGAAGAACATGCAAACTCCACACAGAAATACCAACTGACCCAGCCGAGGCTCGACCCAGCGACCTTCTTGCTGTGAGGCGATCGTGCTACCCACTGCGCCACCGTGACATACTCAACCCATTTCTAAACATATTTTTAATAACTAATTTCTAATAGCCAATTACTTTTATCTTTGCCATGATGACAGTACATAATATTGTACTAGATATTTTTCAAGATACTAGTATTCAGCTAGGTTAACTAGGCAAGTCATTGTATAAGAGTGGTTTGTTCTGTAGACAATCGGAAAAAAAAAAATTGTTTAAGAGGGCTAATAATGTTAACCTTAAAATGTTTTTAAAAAATATTAAAAACTGCTTTTATTCTAGCCATAATAAAACAAATAAGACTTTTTCCAGAAGAAAAAATATAGCAAATATGGTGAAAAATTAAAAGTTAATCATCGTTTAGGATATAATTAAAAAAGAAAAGAAAAATCACAGGATGGCTAATAACTTTTGACTTCAACTGTGTATGTATTCACTTCAAAACAACGTAATGGAAACATATTGGTAAAGCATCCTTGACTCCTTGGTGAGGGATGTACCACTTATAGTGTTCTCCACTTCAGCTCTCCAGCGCTGTAAGCAGCTCCTGATGAAGTGCAGCTCCTCCTCGCTCACGCTGTGTGGCGCCGGCTGCACTGGCACCTCCATAGGGGGTCTGCACTGAGTAAAAGGCTTGTGGATGGGCGTTCTCTGCGTCGCTGTCGGCGGGCAGCCCGAACCATCTGACGAGCCGGCATCATCTGCTTCTGTTTGACTACAACAAGAAATTAAACATTTAGAGGCGGACAAACACAGAGGAGAAAACAAACAATGGGCACAGTTTATCCATGGACGAATGAGAGCTGAGGAAAGTGGGTCTTGCCTGCTGTCACCTGAGCTGGAATCTGTGCTTGTGGGAGGGTTTGTAGGTACTGGTGAAGCTGGATTTGTGGGTTTTGTGGTGGCAAACTCTAGGACATACTGCAACATGTCTGCCAGAGGGTATTTGGCTGGCCCTGAGCCGTAGTTTTTATATCTTTCAAAATGAAAGTTATATTTAAAACCAAGAAGAGCAATATTAATAGATTACTCATGATGTTGGCCAGAATAAATCATTTTTTGGTGTTTAATCATACCCCTCAAGCTTCTGCTGTAGAAGTGTTAACTGGTCCTTGAGTCTCTTGACCTCTCCCCTCCTGCCGTGGGTCTGATCGACATTTTTGTGAAGGTATCTGCACACAAAATGTGGAGAATTGCTATTTACCACTGAACTGTATGTTCTTAAAGGGACAGTTCACCCCCAAATAAAGAAAATTTACTTTGTTGTTTACTCACCCAAACCTGGTGGCTCCAAACATTTTTTACTTTCTCTCTTCCCATAAACATTAAAGAAGATATATTGAAGAAAGCTAAAAATCCCATTGAACTTCCATAGTAGAAAAAACATATATTATGGAAGTCAATGGTTACAGTTTTCTAGCTTTCTTCAAAATAAGTTCTTTCTGTTCTACCGAAGTGAGAAAGTCTAACAGGTTTGGAACAAGTAAAGAGTGTGTAAATAATAACAGAATATTCCGTTTTGGGTGAAATATCCCCTAAGAAAATAGACATATTTAGAGTAAACAGATAACAAAAAGACAACTATATTGTCACATAGACTATATAAAATACATTTTTGTTAAACATAATAAAACTACTCAATCAATCAAGCTTTTGTATCATAATTGTAGACTTTGAGTAAATGACACTTCAAAATAAATAGATCAATTTAACAATCTACTGAGACAATAAAACAGAGAACAGACACAGACAAAATAAAAAATTAAATAATTAAATAAATTAATACGTAAAGAAAGAAAGAGTATTAATGATGTTGGACAATTAGAACAAGTGACACATAGGTAAATAAATAAAAAATTAAATAAAAATAAGTAAATAATCATCCATCTAAAAACAGATAAACAAGGAGAGTCATAATAATACATATGTCAAAAAATAAATCAGTAGTAATGATATTGAACAATTTGAACAAGTGATCGAAAAGGATAAATACGCCAGTACATGAATCCATATCTACATAAAAAGATAAACAAACAAATCAAAAGAAGCTGTAGTAATGAACAATGAACAAGTGACACTGTCGACAAGATTTGTTTTTCTGACCTGTCCATGTAGATCACTTGGGGAAACTCCAGTTTTTTGTGTATTTTTTCGGGTCGCCCCAAAGATTGATTGAACTCAAATCTGGACAGCTCAAAGGTCAACACTGGCGGCAGCTTGGAGAACCACCTCTGTGAACAAAGACACAAACCTGAATTCATAATAGCAACACATGCATACTTCACATTAATATATAAACCCACGATGTCCATACAACTGTTGCACAAGGTAAAACTGACCTCTTGGCTGGAGGAGAGTGTCTGATCTGAATGAAGAGACTCAATCTCTCCCTCAACCATTGCACCCTCCAAACATTCATCTAAATTATTGAAGCCATTCACTTGGAGAGGGTATTGTCCGAATTGCTCGATGTTGGATACAATCTTTCCTGCACACAATTGCATACATGTAAATATCGATGATAATGAGGGTGATAAACAGAATAATTACAGAAGAAATGTCATTCTCTTACCTTCATGAAGCCTCTCAGCCACAAATGTGCCATAAAACAGCTGGACCATGGGGTTGTTTTGTTTATCCTCTGGGTTACTGAAAATAACAGCTGCCATGTTTTATTTTCAGAGAGCAAAAAAAAAAGAAAAAAAAATCCTGGCAAGTACATTAGCAACCAAATATACCATAGGGTAATTATTCATGATTCTTTAACAAATGCTGCACTCATTACCATTTATTAATTAACACTCTACAGCAAGATGTTGCCTCGGGGTAACAAACACATTTTCTTAATGTTGCAAGCAGATGATGCATGTTAGATGGCAATGAAATGATTTTAAACAAACCATTAAAAGGTTTTGTCCTAGTCCCACTGTTTTTTGAAATGCTTATCAAAATAATTTTGTAGCATGATGCAATGCCCTAAAATACAAATAAATATTAATTATGATTATTTATATATGTTTAATATATAATGTTTACATGACGTTGTATGCACTAAAGAAAGTAAAATTAGGACTAACAATTTAGCATGTTAATTTAATGAATCTGTGTTAACACTGCAGTCCTGATAAATGTAATATGCAAAAATATTTCAAATAAAATTGGGCAACATACCAGATATTACAAATGTAGTTTTAAATGATTTTGAATAAAAAAGATCTATATGTTTTCAAATATATAATATAATATAATATAATATAATATAATATAATATAATATAATATAATATAATATAATATAATATA
>CAIGQW010000287.1:492075-504188 GCA_903798125.1 Danio choprae
TAATATAATATAATATAATATAATATAATATAATATAATATAATATATGTGACCCAGGATCACAAAACCAGTCTTGCTTGTAAGTGTAATTGTTTTGTAAATTGAGATTTATTACCTTAATTCCAAATTAAGATCTTAGCAATACACATTACTTTGATCAAAAAGTGAGCTGATATATTCACAATAGGATATACACAAAATATCCTCATGAAACATAATCGTTTTGTTTAATATCCTAATTCAAATTTTTTAAATCCTAATTTTTGGCATAAAAGAACAATCAATAATTTGGTAACACTTTAGTTTAGGTCACAATTCATGCTATTTACTGCTGGCTTATTACCTGCCTATTATCAAGATATTAACTGTTCATTAGTAGTTATAAAGTATGAGCTTATTCAGCATCCCTAATCCTACCCAAAACCTAAACCCAACTTCTACTTTACTAAATATTAATAAACAGCTAATTAGTAGTTTATTATGCTATCAGTGTTGGTTTGTTAATACTGTGAATTGTGACCTAAACAATAAGTGTTACCAATAATTTTGACCCATACAATATTTGTATAAAAATATACCCATTCAACATAAAGTTTTCAGGTTCAAGAGTCACATATAGTATACACACACATATATTTCTAGATTTTTATATGATCTATTATTATACTTATTTCTTTTTTACTTAAACAATGAGGTAAATTTGTGTAAGAAAAATGCTTGTATAATCCCTGGGTTTAACAAATCCTTTCAAGCGTCAAGATGTAATCAAGCTCACTGCAACAGACTATTATTATTTATGATTTATGAACTTACGTTCCATTAGCAGCCAGCTGGAAGGCGTCCTCCAGCCAGTCAAGCAACTTGTGTGTGAATTCACTGACATCCTAGAATAAGCAAGCTTAAAATAAACACCGTTTTCCAAGAATACAGCGCGGCGCCTATCTAGAAGAAGCAGCTCTTATGTTCAGCTTTATAAACTGCTGCGAAAGGCAAACATTTGAAGATACCTTAAATTAGCACATCATTTGCAACTGTTTCATTTTAAATGTGGCCCCTGACAGCACAGCTGCGAATGAGATTATTCAAATGATGTACCTGTTGTGCCTCGCTGGTTCTGAACGCGTCCCTGAGAAGTTCCACTGCTGCAGACGGGTCGACAAACCTGCGGTTCGAGCCGACCATCAGAGCAAACAAACATCGCAACTCCTGCATAAAGGCAATGTTTCTTTTCTCCTGCAACACAAATATAATCAGCTCACAGTGGAGTAACTCACATATTCATGAATATTTCAATACTGACATCAAAACAGGCTGGTAGTGAATGTCTGTTTTTTTTTTTTAACCGAACATGTAATAAATATACCAACAATATTCAGCATTACTCACTGAATGACTCTTGCATTTCTCCAGCACACGCTCAGACAGACAGTAGTTGAGAACCAGCCTACGAAAGACTGGCAGGTGGAACAGAGACTGCAAACAAGAGAATTTAGTTTTAGTTGAGGATTAAGCTCACAAAAGTATGCAATACTTACCTTGTAAAAATAAAAATGTTATACCTTATGATTAACTTTTTGGGCATATGCATGACCGATTTACAACAGTATATGTAATTTATTATGTTGAAAACAGCTGTGGTGCTTAATAATTTTGACAAAACATTATATATATATATATATATATATATATATATATTTTAAATTCCTTAATAAATAGAAAATTACAGCATTTTTTGCAATGGAACATTTTTAAAAGCAACTGAAAAGTATTTACTGTCACTTTTGATGAATTGAATGCACCTTAGTTATATAATAGCATTTATTTATTTTAAATAATTAACAATTTACAGTAAGGTATTTATTGTATTGTATTGTATTTTATTTGTCTCCTTTCTTAAAATGAATGCTTTGACATTAATTAACAATGCACAATACATTCCACAGCCTTTATTAATCTTTGTATATTTCAGTAACATTTTTCATTTCAACTTAACAATAAAACTTATAATTTTAAATGAATGTTTTAGTAAATGTTGTAAATTGGTAAAGTAATTTCTCTTGATCCCAGCTTGTGTATTTGGCATATTTGTCAAGTGAACTTTAAAGTGACAAAACATGAAACATGATTGCTGTTAATTTTATGTTTGCATAAACATGTAATTTTGTCTTCGTGGAAAAAAAAGACAGTCCTGGTGTATCTCAGTGGATAAAGGGGATGACCTCTTGCCTTGCCTTAGAAAAGATGACCTATTTTTTTGAAAAACGAAATTGATATATTTTGGTTTATTTGGAAAGTATTCTATGGCTTTTTGGAGAGTTTAGATGGTGACTCGTTGTCACCATCTAAACTGATGGACATTGAAAGTATATAGATAAGACAAATATGTTATTGCTGCATTATTTTATATTATATATTTTTTTCTTCAAAGTGTATTAAGTTATTTTTATGTTTATATATTATTCTTGCTGTATTTTTGTGCTAAACTCAAAATTTAAACCTTATTGGATTTGTATGACAATGTTTAAAATAAAAACTGTTTTACATTTTTTTAAATAAATTGAGTAATGTTATTTTTGTTAAATGTATTATCTTGTGAACTATCACAAGTAACTTGTGAATTTGTATTATTTGTAGTGGGGATGCTTGGACTGTTTTCAAATGGCATCAGTACACTTCATTATGCATTAACAACACAAGTTTGTTTGTTGCTTACAGTATCTATAAGCCATAAACTGACTCCATGAGTTCAGGCCTCTATTTATCATCAAAACAACGCTCTATTTAATTAGCTCAGACATCTATCAATATCAGCAGAGGTTTCAATTTCAACACAGACATCTGAGAAGCCTCGCTAAAATCAGCCTGGAATGAATATAATAAAATTACTGCTCAGACAAGCTTCTGCAGTCAGGAAATGAAAGAAAGAAAGAAAACAGACGCTCAACCTGATCTTCTCTATTCTCCAGTCATTAGCAGCACCACTAATTCAATTTGAACAATATAGCCAAATTATATAGTAACAGGTTAGATAGCAGTACTTTTGCTTTAGCATTTGTAAAAATCTGTTAGAATTATTCTATGTAATGAAAGTATAGCACTCATGATTACATTATATTAGTGTTCTAACCTGTTCTTTGTAAAATATATAAAGGAATAAGTGATTATAATAAACTGAATGCAAATAAATTATAAACAACACATGAGAAATAGGTAAAAACGAATAGTGTAAAGAATAGTAAGATAAAGATAAAGATAAAGATATATAAAGATAAATAAAGATTTAAAAATACAATAAATACATTTTTGGGGGCTACACTATGATTCTTATATTAAATCTTTGACATGTCACTTTGTCTGTATATGCCTGACTAATTTTTTGGTGTATGCCACACTGAATATCATTTAAATTCTGTAAATCATGCTAAAAAATATATGACAGTTAAATACATTAAAAAATAATAATAATAAAACTGTTAAACGTATTTTTTGTGTTATTAGAAGAACCCTTTTTGTCTTAGACCTACTTACGTAAATGCACAAACAATACATTTTTGATAAAAAATATTCATTTGGCATTATATCTTCACACACCTGTATGACAGCACTGAACCAGCAGGTGTTTCCTACATTTCGGATGCCCACGGGACAGTCCTCCTGCCGGATCCAGTCAGCGGGACTGCAGCTCTCTCCAGACCCCTCACACCTCTTCCTCTTTATACGGGCTGCGTTCTCCTCTGCGCTGACCTCCAGAGCCCTGGTGTCACAACAGAGAGCAAAGACATGATTGCTAAAGTCATATAAAAGCATGCAAAGAGGAAGAGCATCGAAACCTGCTCCTGGTGATCCTGGTTTCTAATAAGTATTAACTGATTCAGGAGTGTTTAATTCAGAGTTGGAGCTGAACTCTCCAGGAAAAGGTTTGGATGATGTTCATTATGTGATTAACAAAATATACTTTTTTCTCCATGCCAGAGAAAAACAGGTTAGTATCTTAAACTATTTGAATTATTATTAGACATTTTGAGGGTGTTCAAAATATTTCTTCTGCTTTATTTCTATTGAGTTTAAAAACGTCTCCTTGTTGTTGGTGAAAGGTTATCATAAATGATTTCGGATGCAATTGAAAGATTAACATTAAGTGGTGTAAAACACAACAAATGTTAATGTCTAATTAATATTTTTAGTAAAGAGAATTTAACATCATGCATACAAACATATTAGACATTTAACATTTAAAACAATTTTTGGAAATGAATATTTAATCAAAATAAATGTAATTAACTAAAGAAAACCTTCATTAATATTTCACACATTCTTTCAATAATATTCATCAAAATGAAATGATTTATATTGATTTAAGATAAATTATTAGGGTTTCAAAAAATATAACTGATTTCTGATTATAATTTCTGATTATAATTGATTATAACTATTACAATTTCTCCCAACTACTTCAATTAAGTATTATCTAGCGTTAAAATCACACGCACGCACACACATACAATGTAATTGCTGTTTTGTCAGATGCTGATAATTCTAACATGAATATTATTCAAAAATATAAATGTTTTCTATTTTAGTATATTTTATAAAAAAATATAATCTGCTCCTGTGATGCAAAGCTGAGATTCAGTGTCCTTTAGAAATCATTGTAATATACTGATCTGGAAATCAAGAAACATTCTGTCAAAACCATAAACATTTCTTCAGTATTATTTGATAAACACAATGTGAAAAGAACAGCATTTAAATTGTTTTTTTTTTTTGTATTATCAATGTATTCACTTTGGATTTAATTAATGAATATCTGTGATGTGTAGATGAAAAAAGTTCACTGTCCCTTAACCTTTTTTTGGGGGTACTTTTGGCACATAAAAATATATTTTCGGTCAAAAGCATATAACCAAAAATTGTTATAAAGGAAAGTGTAAAAAATATGACATGTGTCCCGTATATTAGTACTGAACCTGTGGAGCTCTCTTTGCTCTGCTTCGGCCTGCTGTGACTCCTGGAGGCTCAGTTCGATGGCGGTCTGCAGATCATCTTTAGCAGGTCCTGAGAACAAGTCCAGATAAATGAGGACAGGAGAATTCCATGAGCATAAAATAAACTCATATTATTGTCTATGTCACTGCTATATAAATAATTATGGAAACTGTGATGACCTGAAAGTCATCTGGTATTAATAGTGTGTTTTCAGCCTACCGTTCTGTGCATTGGATGTGTTCTTCTCATTATTGACTGTGGTGGTTTGTTCAGGCATGTGCTCCTCTTCTGGGGGCTGAGTGGTCAGGAGCCCAATGGCATGGCTGATGTCACCCTGACCGGCCTGGATAAAAGAGGTTTCTGGCAATTAGTCCTTAGCTAATAGTGATACACAAATAAAGATTTAAGTTAATCTGAAATAGGGGTGCAAATGTACACATACCGATTTTGATACTAGATATGCATAACTTCTAGTTTTAAATATCTTCATTTTAACAAATCAGTATCAGATCTTAAACCTTGAGATCGAGTGTTTAGTTTATTCTTTTTAATCAATGCATGAATAAAATGTAAACATGCAACAGCATTCCTGGCTAATAACCACAAGAGGCTTTCTGTTGTATTACTTTTGATTAGAAACAAAGTTTTATCCTTCAAGTTCTGCACATCTTCTTCAAATTTAAATTGTTGTTTTGATACTCTTTGAAGTGATATGATGTGATGGATTGCAGTATATTCCTTCTATATTAATAGCAGCAAATAAAATATGAATGGCCATCTCATGTATTCAATTCAATCAATCAATCAAGCTTGTAAACAATATTTTAATTAAACAGGCAACACTTAAAAGTAACAGTCCACTAGTTAATGTTAGTTAATGTATTTTACTAAAATGAACTAAGTATGAACAGTCTTGTACAAAATGTATTAATCAAAGTTCAACGTTTATTACTACAAAGTTGTGTTTGTTAACATTAGTTCAAGCACACGATATTTTCATTAACTAACATTAACAAAGATTAATAAATAATGTAAAAAATGTATTGTTCATTGTTTGTTCATGTTAGTAAATACATTACTATTTATTTATAACGGATCATTATTTTAAAGTGTTACCAATAATTGTAAACTAGATGCAAAATAATTATGTAAAATGTAAATGCTCTCTTTTGTGCATTTTACATCTTTGCACGCATTTGTTTTAGTTTGAGTGTTGATATTTAAATAAAAAAGTTTGTTAAATAACAATTTATTGTAATATTTTGGGCTTTGTTAATTAATAATTGTAGCATTTAAATTCATATAGTAATATGCAAGTAATATGGTTTCCTACTTTCACAGCATTTGCTGAAAGTATAATTTAATTTATTTTAAGGCAGCATCTAATTAAGCCTACGGTTTAATAAAAAAACCAAGGCAGTGTTGTACCAAATGTAACAAGCGTTTTTTCAAATGTACCATTACACCCTTAATCTGAACACATGTACTGTCTCATTAGCAGCCCATCTAGGTTGCCTAACACATATCGCTGAATGTAAGAGAAACTCTCCCACATGGTATGCTTTACATATTTACAAACATTTGTCTGGCTTATTTTCTATTAATAGCCATGTCAGTATCATTACATCTGCTGCTCGCATTATAAACACACAGATAAGTGCTGCTGTACTGAACATACGTTCAGGGCGCTCTGGAGAACCTGCAGATCCTGAATGCCAGTAATCTCTCTGAGCTGGTTAAGTAGCATTTGGCTCTGAAAAAGACAAGCAAACATGCTGTTTTTTAATTTCAAAGGATCAACAATTCAAATGCATCACCACAGGCATATTGAGAGTACTTCTGTTCATGATAACAAGACTCACTTGAGCAATTAACTACTCAATAACAGGAACTGTTCCAGAAAAAAAAGAGCAGGTGTGAACTGATGAGTTCAAAACAAGAATATGATATGAGACGCAATTTGCACATGGATTTATCACCCAGCAAAACTGCATTTCAGGTGCCAAACGAGCATGGGATGGAGCAAGTCTGGACAACATTTACACCACTTGAATGAAAACGTCCACATCAGATTTGATTTTTAAAGTACAGTACGTCTGAAAGAAGGTTTCGGCATGGCATGCACCATGTAAACATTTAAAAATCTGTGTCCCAGATAATAGATGCAGGAGGCACAGAACTATATAAAGAAACTCTGACAGCAGGTGGGAATGTCAGCATGGCTGTGGAGGAAGCCAGACACCCTAGACTGGGAGCAGGAGACATATATGGTGAGCTGGAGGCCTGTGAGCCACACTCAGAGCTCTATTTTGGGTCTTCGACACAGATAGCGCTTGTGTTTATCATAAATGAGCTTGAATGACACACACAAAGACAAGAAAAATTCCCTAATTCCTAGATTTAATTCAGAAGATGGCATTTAAAACCTAGAAGAAAAAAAAAATAAAAATGAAGCACCTCAAAATTCCAATGAGTACAAAAGCTCTGATGGAGTATCATAGCTTGAAAACAAAATCATGAAACGAATGCATAAAAAAATAATAATAATAAATAAATGCTGAATATTATGTTTAATTTCTAGAAAATTCTGCTGTTGGATTTTATGTAAAGCATGTCAGAATATATTGTTTTGCTCATGGTTTTTAAATAATACATTTTGAGTTAAGAGTCCTTCTGGATATAATTTGTCCAAATAAGGGTAGAAATTCCAACAGATTTTTAGATATTTAAAACGTCTACTTTCTATGTTAAATTAATAGTACGAAATATTCAGTCTACAAGCAAAATAAGACAGTTACAGTATCTGCTGTGTCACTGTGTGATGTCAGGAACACAATTTGAACGCATTTTTTCTTTTTCAAAAACACTCACCGAGTTTTCAGACGTTTCCCCATGTTCAAATTCTTGTTCAACTCTCATGGCAATATCTCTTTTACATATAATTCTCCAGACTGTTTCGCCCTGAATCCAGAGTGTGACCTACTCCATATGCCCCATGGACACACACCCCCACACAAGCGCACAAATGCCGCGAGGGACAAACGCTCAAGTGCGCGTGCTGGGAAACGTCGTGCGCGCGCTTGGTAAACTGTCATTGAAGTGTAAAGGCTACCGTACGTCAACCGACAAACCCGTAGGCTACTAGTAATCATGACAAAGATGACTTGGGTCAAACAAATTGAACAAATAAAAAATTAAATAAACAACCACAGTGGTTGCCAAAAAAGGCTACATAAAGGACTTGAATATTAATTAAATACATAAATGAACTTGAAATGACCTTTTTGTTATTTTAATTTCGTTGATGACAGTACAGACAGATATTATTATATTTAAGATTATATTATATATTAATTTAAAACACTAGCTCAGTGCCCAGCATAAATGAGTACACCCCTTTCTAAAACTTTCTGTAAGATGCTACACTAAGATATTGTATATAGATTAGATTAGCCAGTGAAGTCAAAAGCCCATTTTGGAACTAGTCTAACAAAATAATTAAAGATTATGGTGCGAAAAAAATCGTACAACCCAATGATTATGTTAAGAAAAAATATGAAATGAATTGTATAAATACATGTTTCTTAAATGACTGCATAAATATGATTTATGACTCATTATGCTTTACACTAGAGTTTATGAATCCAGGAGTCAGAGTACACACATCCTATTTACTAAACCCAGATCTTCTTACCATCATAATGGAAAATCAATTTGCCTGAGTGCTGAGTGAGTTGCTGTTGTGCGTTTGTTGCAGTCATGCATTCGACGACCCTTCTGAAGCTCCTTTGCATGTTGCTGGAATAAAAGTCTCTTGATTATTGGGTGAACATTTAAAAGGGAGTGAAAGTGATTTGAGTAAGTTTGTGTTTTTCATCTGCAATTGAATCACCAGGATGAGTCCTGTCCTCTTGCTGTCTTTGTTACTATCAGGTAAGTCCATTGCTGCTTCTTCTTGTTTTTTTCCCTCTATTAATTATATACTAACAATTTATTTAGAGCTGCTTCCATTGAAACTTGACATTCAATGCACAATAAAACTAGAAATTATAACTATAATTATAACTAGAAAGATTATATAAAAAACCTTGACCTTTAGTGACTGGTTGTGTATAAAAGTGATTTACATGGTATGTATGTTATTGAATTCTGTATGCTCCCAAACTATATGCAAAACTAAAAAAATCCTGGGATGTTTTAATCCAACGTTGGGTGAAATATAGTTAATGCCAACAGTTGGGTTTAACATTTTTATTAAAATTGTATTTAAAAAAAATCTAACCCAACAATGGGTTTGTCCATATTTGACGCCAAATTGGGATAAATATTTTTTACATCTACATTTTCAGAGTGTATAATCTTAACCAAAATCTGCAACATTTCTTTACAGTTATTCCACTGACTGAATTAGTCCCGGAAAAACCGAAGCGATCTGCTCTAAACCAACTCACCCGGTTACTGCTTCGCAAATACAACTGTGGAGTTCGGCCTGTCCAGAACTGGACTAAACCCACTACCATTTACATTGACCTTATTATACAGGCTGTCCTGGATGTGGTAAGAGCATTAAAATTTTGATGTGATACAGTGTAAAAATACTGGATTGTTGTACCGTTGGATCAAATATGGACAAACACAACCTTTGTGTTAGTAATTGTAATTTAAATGGAAAATTAACCCAACATTGGTTTTTATCCATATTTGTGCACCTTTGGGGTACATTACAATAATTATTATTTTTTTTGAGTATACATGTATATACAATAATGGTCATACTATAAACATTATTTTACACCAAGCTTTTTAAATGCAATGGAATGTTCACTTTTGGTAACTAAATGCATTTAAATCCCACTTCAACAAAGTTCATCCCTCTTTTCACAGGATGGACAGACTCAAAAAGTGACCACCAGCATCTGGTATCGCCAAGTTGGTATCAATTATTTTTGTCTAATTAGTGGTAATGATACTGATTCAATTAGCTGCATGTTTCTATATGGGTGAAATTACAAGCATCTAAACAAGTGCAAAAAACAGCTTTAATATTTGTATTAATGCTTTCCTGTAGAATGCTTCACTTTTATTTATTTATATGTGTGAGCAGATAAAGATTTACAGAAAATAACTACTAAAATGTAATTCAGAGCAATAACAGTGTATATGGTATCTTATCAGGCATTATCTAAAACAAAACTAAAAAATTGATTTCACCTATTTTGACATTTTATCTTAACAAAAGTTCAATGAAATATTAAAGCATTGAACTTTTTTCTAATAAGCTTTATAAAATCACTTTTTTTACTTATTTAATTTTATGCAGACACCAAAAAGAGATTTTACCCATATGCCTACTGTAAAACACCTCTATCAGATTAGTCTGATGTGAGTTATTTATGGTAGCTGTTTTAAGTGCTTAAAATCAACCCTTCTAACCTTTGACTCTAACCTGAATGTTTACAGTAATTCTAAATATTTTGTAGGGACGCACAAATGTATCAACTATAGGCAGATATTGGATTAATTTAAAGTTATCGGCAATCAAATGAAAAAGGCAGATTGCAGGTGAAATAATTACACGAGAGTCTTAGAAAACTGTTGGTTAGTTTGGGTTAAAACATCTTAGGGAATAAAAGAAAGCAAATGAAATTTATTAAGTCAATATTTTTATGGAGCAACACATTTATAATTTAAATATAGCAACAGCACTGGCTTATTTTGTTAAATTAATTAAATGAATGTTCCTATGTCAAATAAATTTACTGTCTTTGAAAAAATATCAAATAGCAAAAATCACTTCTGAAGATTGTCATATTGTATTGTTTTTTTATTTTAACTTGTGCCTTTCTTAAAATGTTGGAAAGATGAATGTTGAATAAATCCAATCCATGTTCAGTAAAAACAATATAATGGAGAAAAATATTAGCTACTTATGTATATTACGCATAATTACGTATACATATATGCAACTCACCAATATCATTATCTAAATTGGAATTGGCCAGAAAGTTGTTTATTATTTTTTTCAATTGGTATGACCAAAAAAAAGAGAGAGAAGAGTCATATCGGTGAATCCCTAATAAAGAGATAGTACACCCAAAAATGAAATAAAAATGATGTCATCCTTTACTCACCCTTAACTTGCCCAAAACCTATTTTGAGTTTTTTTTTCTTCTGTTAAACACAAAAGAAAATATTTTGAAGAATGCTAGTTGATGGCACCCACTGATTTGCATAAAAAATGTTTTTAATACACTGCAAATAAACGCTGGGTTTCACACAATCGATTTGTGTTGGGACAACATAAAGGAATTAGGTTTATTTATTAGTTTTTACACAATTAAGTGGATAGAACATAAAACAATTATGTTTGTTGCAAAAAAACTCTCAAGAGTTGTGTTGTTTCAGCAAACATAATTTTTGAGTGTACTAAGGAAGTCAATGAGTCAGCAACCAGCATTCTTCAAAATGTATTCTTTTGTGTTCAATAGAAGAAAGGAACTCATGAAGGTTTAAAACCACACCAAGGAGAGTAAATGATGAGGTAATTTTCAGTTTTGGGTAAACTATGCCTTTAAGTATTGATATTTAGTTAATTAAACGTAAATATTAATATGTATATCAATGGGTTTTACATAACATATATACATACCTGGCCTCCCACATAAATGTTGCTATGCAAAAAAAAGAAAAAGAATGAACAGGTTTCATAAAAAACATTTAATTTAAAACTTTCCGAGCCAGGTCCCGGAAAAAAAACACAGACACACAGTAATCCAATTTTAAAATGCATAAAACCTATCTGTTGAGGGGTGAACATTTAAAAGATCTGAATCTTCCTCACGGGACCTGCCAGGCGGCCACAGTAAACTGCATTACTCTAATGTTTCAGATATGGAACGATGAGTTTCTTGTTTGGGATCCTGACGAGTTTGATGGAATCACTGAAATATCGCTGTCCTCGGATGCCATCTGGGTGCCTGATGTCATCATAAGTGAATTGTATGTACATGATAGATGCATCTCTCCAGCTCACATCACAGGCTCCTTCTTTGTGTTGTGGAAATGAATTTTGTTGAGTTATCTCTCTCTCTCTCTCTCTCTCTCTCTCTCTCTCTCTCTCTTTCTCT
>CAIGQW010000287.1:517197-527268 GCA_903798125.1 Danio choprae
CTTTATTCTGCATGCTTTATATCTACTGCTTGGATGTACTTTATCCCTTACATGATGTACCTTCATGCTTAATCGGTCAGAATCAAGTATTCCAGAAGGTTGTGTAATAATAGTTTGATATAGGGAAGAGATTAATTGTATAAAATATAGCCATGCAGAATAATCGGAAATAATGAACAGCCAATATTCCTCAAATTATCAAGTATTTAATAGTGAGAACTAGTCCCCAAACTAAAGTGTTACACATTGTTAATTATTCCAAATCTCAATTTAATATTAATAAGAAACAGCTATTCCCTGTTAGTTTTCCATTGAGTAAACAATGCTTGTCATGCTTATATAGGCCTAGCCTATAGTGAATTCTTAGTAATGTGACTCTTGGGACGCACTAAAGTGCTTTGGACCTCGGCTGTGGGATGATGGTGCAGAGGAGGGAGGGTGGTTTAAGTGCTGTAATGACACATCCTGAGCGCTTATGGAAAGCACAGAGATAACTAACTAATGGAGTTCAGCCTGCATCACTGGATGGAAGCAGCACCAGGCTAGAAGAACAGTTATAGAGCAACTGCGAATCGCTCAGCACAATGAGAAGTTCAGCACTCTGGACAGCTCTCTGCGTTTGCATGTATGGCACAGTGGTGGATTGCTCAGGTAAGTTTTCTCATACTTGCTTTTTGACTGTTCGCGTTTGAGGCTTAAAACAAATGATTATAACACTTTCGCTTTGAAATATCTTATTGATTACTGAAATCTCTTATTGTAGCTCACAACCTATTGTGTGTAGCTATTCAAGTTTGATGACCTCTTTCTAGGTAGAAAATTATGACAGTTGGTCAAAAATAACAATGGCATTGTGTTATCAAGAAATGAATTTTAACATTCCTTGAAAAAATGTAAACAAATAGCACTTTGGACAGTTATTATTTTGTGACAGATTTTAAGACACTATCAACCAATAACATTAATTCATATGGATTCATGTATTAATGATAGCACTGCGTGTTCTAAGTAAAAGTGACAATGGTTTATCTTGGTGTAGTGAAGAGGCTTGGCAATAACACTGGGCGTTTCGCCAATGCCACTCTGGTTCGGCTAAATGAGTTTTTAAGTGCCGGATATAAAAAAGGAGTTCGACCAGTGCGCGACTGGAGGCAGTCAACGACGGTGGCCATTGACCTTATGGTTTATGCCATTCTCAATGTGGTGGGTTGAGGTCTATTTTATATGCTAATTCATTTGTTGTTGGTTTTAAAGTTCATTCTTCTGAATGTGCTTTTGTGTGCCACACAGGATGAGAAGAACCAGGTTTTGACAACTTATGTGTGGTACAGACAGGTACGTTGATGGAAAATACTTTGTTTATCTGTACGAAAATGTAAAAAAGCTTTTACAACAAATAAAACCAAGCAAACATGGTTTATACACTAACCATACTACAGTTTAACTATAGTATTTATAGCACATCTGTCCCAAAACATGGTTTTTATAAATCCACTTTTTATAAATCCATTCTTGATGAAAAAAAATAATTAAATAAATAAATAAATAAATAAATAAATAAATAAATAACTAAATAAATAAATAAATAAATAAACCATCATAGACTTTGTAATGGTTTTAATGGAAATTATATTGCTTTTAATGAAAACTGTTTTGGCCCTGTGGCTCTGTACTGGTATTCTTATGCTTTTATTTGGTGGTACTGTATGTTAAAAGCACTGAATCTTAATGACCACAAAACATTCAAATGTACTGGATTTATTGATTCAAATTTGATGGTTTGAATTGAATGTTATTTATAGAGGAAACCATAAAAAACTTCTGTGTTTTTTTTCAGAAGGGATGATTTGTTTTTCGTAAGGGTAGATTATATTACTGTTTCACACTCTGTAAGTAACACAATTGAATCGAATACTTGTAACACTAAACTTAGTTGCAAAACCACTCTCAAATTTTATCTTGGTTTAATGCAATAAATATGAAACAAACTTTTTAATGTTTAATGTTGTTTAGGACTTGCTTAAAAACTAGAAGCCTTCATAGAATTGGTATTTGTTTAATGGTTATTATAATAGCAATTGTTCTGCTTATAATGGAAACTGTAATGGTGCCTATGGGTCCAAGTTAAAACCACAAACACCTAATGGAATATGCACCCAAAACACACTAGAGAGCATGAAACACTAGTGTTAATGGTTAAAAGTTGATAGTTTGTATTTTTTTTGCTATTTGTAATGGAAACAGTTTTTTTTTTCCCAGTGTAGTCTGACTATCTCTGAGAAAACAATATTTTAGTGCATCAAAAACGGTGCGACATGGTTGCTCAGTAGTTAGCACTGTTATCTCACAGCAAGAAGGTCGCTGGTTTGAGTCCCGGCTGGGTCAGTTGGCACTTCTGTGTGGAGTTTGTATGTTCTCCCCGTGTTTGCGTGGGTTTTCTCTGGGTGCTCCAGTTACCCCCCCAGTCCAAAGACATGTGCTACAGGTGAATTGATTAAACTAAATTGGCCGTAGTGTATGTGTGTAAATGAGTGTGTATGGATGTTTCCCAGTATTGGGTTGCAGCTGAGCGGGCATCACCTATGTAAAACATATGCTGGATAAGTTGGCAGTTCATTCCGCTGTGGCGACCCCTGATGAGTAAAGTGACTAATCCGAAGGAAAATGAATGAATAAATAAATACATCAAAAACAGACAGTTAATTTTATAATAAAAGCACCAGTAAATGGCAAATATCATCATTAGATTCCTGAATGAATGATTCTCATGAACTAATTTTGTTAGTGTACAAAAGTGTGCGTGCGTGCGTGCGTTCGTGCGTGCGTGCATGCATGCGTGTGTGTGTGCATATGGCAAAACCAATATAACTTCAAGGGATTTTTTTTTACCGCAAATTGAAAATTTGCTCACTATTTACCCTTAAGTGTTCCCAAATCTTTATTAGTTTCTGTTTTATGTTGAACACAGAAGAAGATATTTTGAAGTATGTTGGAAACTGGTAACCACTAGCAGCCATAGTAGAAAAAACAAATACTATAGAAGTCAATGGTTACTGGTTTCAAACATTTTTCAAAATATTTTCTTTAGTCTTCAACAGAAGAAAGACACTCAAACATGTTTTGTACAATTGGAGGGCGAGTAAATAATGACTTCTCTTTTCTTTTTAGTGAATCATAGACATAAATAGCAAACAGTAATTTCTGCTTCTTAAACAAATTACTATGAAAAAAGTTATTCATAAAACAATTACTTATGTTGTACTTCAATTAAGAAGATTTACTCACGGTGTGTACTTTTTGTACTTGACATTGAACTCTCTTCAAAAGCAATGGACGGATGAGTTCCTTATGTGGGATCCTGAAGAATTTGATGAAGTCAAAAAAATTTCCATTCCGACTGCCAACATCTGGATTCCAGATATCCTCATCAATGAATTGTGAGTAAACTTGACCTAAAGAAGAAGACTGACACATTATTGATGCATTTGCTGCTCTATTACTACTTAAAATGTAACTTTTGTTCTTTCTGTCCTCTTCAGTGTGGATGTAGGAAAGTCTCCCGATATTCCTTATGTCTACGTAGGCCATGATGGACTTGTTAGCAACTATAAGCCTATCCAAGTAGTGACCGCCTGCTCCCTCAACATCTACAACTTTCCTTATGATGTCCAAAAATGCAGCTTGACTTTCCAGAGCTGGCTGCACACAAGTAAGGAACCACGTTAGAGTATTTCTAAGTAATCAGTGACAAAATACATATCTACAAATTTTTAAGAGATGTGATCTTCAAATACGTTTATACTGCCTCTTGAAAGCTAATTAAGGCAAGACACTACAGGTTAAAAAAATGCTCTTGTTAGCTTTCAGATTTTGAGCTATTTGGCTATCCATATGATGTCTTTTTCAGTTAATGTAAGGAAAGGATCCAACATACACTTTTAAGAGTATATTTTGCTCAACTTTGTACATTTTTGTCTGTAGATTTCAATTACAATACACTGTAAACACACAATTCCTTCATGTTGTCTTAAAACAAATCGATTAGGTTAACTTAATCGTTTTTTTTTAACCAATTTAAGTAGATTGAACATAAAACAAAGAATTGTTTTGTTTCAACTCATTTTAAATAAGTAGTTTGAACAAGCAGCAAAAGTCATTTTTTAAGTCTACATATTCTTAAAGGAAATTTTCTCAAAATGAAAGAAAAAAAGCAAGAATTTTGAGAACTTCTTCCGACGTTCAAATTTTTGTGCAGGAAATATATGCAAATGAGTCGGTCTTTCATTAAATAATGCCTTGTTTGCATATTTTTAACAACTTTTATTATATTTTTTAATCAATCAACAGGAATGTTCAAGTTTTATTCATATCTTTTTATTGACCTTTCACTTAATAAAACTGAAATTTCAAAAAGATTTGAAACAAAAAAACAAATCATCTTTACTCCAAAAGATGCTTCAAAAGCTCCTGGCCCCACTGCACCATTGCAGTGCATGAGTTTTGCACATTCTTAATTTGTTTTACACTATATTATTATACATACATACATACATACAGTATGCATATAAAGACAGATAGATAAAAGCATACTCACATGTTCATTTATATATTGTGCATTCATTTACATAAAATGAATCACAATTAACTTAAAAATAATCATTCATTCATTCATTTTCTTTTCGGCTTAGTCCCTTTATTCATCTGGGGTCACCACAGCGGAATGAACTGCCAACTTATGCAGCACATGTTTTATGCAGCGGATGCCCTTCCAGCCGAAACCCATCACTGGGAAACATCCATACACTTTCATTCACACACATACACTACGGCCAATTTAGCTTATTCAATTCACGTATAGCGCATGTTTTTGGACTTGTGGGGGAAACCGGAGCACCCGGAGGAAACCCTCATGAACACGGGGAGAACATGCAAACTCCACACAGAAATGCCAACTGACCCAGCTGAGGCTCGAACCAGCGACCTTCTTGCTGTGAGGCGATTGTGCTACCCACTGCGCCACCGTGTCGCCACTAAAAATAATCAAATAAATACAAACAAAATGGAGGGAGTAAAATTAAGAAAAAATGGCTTTCTTTAGCTTTTAACAAGTATTAATCTGCTGTTAATGTTATTTATATTTTCTGCTATTTGTATTTTCTTTACCTCTTATTCTTATATGGATTTTATGTACATCACTTTGGTCAGCCCTAGCTGTTTTGAAAGTGTTCTAAATGTAATGAAACCAAACCAAGCCAAACTAAACTAAAACAGTAAATATTAAGTTTGCTTCATACTGTACATGCGAGCACTGGCTGTCAGATAATATACAATTTTTGACTGCAACCTTTAGTAGAGTTATCAGTCATTATTTTACCCTATTCACCTGCAGTGTCTTTCATATTTACTGAAGAAATCATTTATTATTCTGGAAATGCATTATTGCAGAAATGATTCAAGCATACGAAAAGAAAACAAAATGTCTTTTTCTTAAAGCCACACGAACTGACCTTTAACCTTCTCTCATCTCGTAGCCAAAGACATCAACATCACACTAATGAGAAGCCCCGAGGCTGTCAAGACAG
Source organism: Danio choprae (assembly GCA_903798125.1). NCBI lineage: Eukaryota > Metazoa > Chordata > Actinopteri > Cypriniformes > Danionidae > Danio > Danio choprae. Next base: position 522,780 of record CAIGQW010000287.1, read on the forward strand.
ACAAGAGTGTGTTCATGAACCAGGGAGAATGGGAGCTGCTTCACGTCCTCTCCACATACAACGCGTTCAGCATTGATAATGATGATTACTACGCCGAAATGAAGTTCCATGTGAGTATCAGAATAATACCAAATTAAGCCATGTGGCTCACCATTTGCATTTGGAATATTTTAGGGACACATGCGAAAGCAGGACAGGCAGAAGCTCATATTAAACGACTGCATTAGATTTGTTTTGTTGTTTAGAGGTAACATCCGTTTAACCAATGAGCTGCAGATATGGCTATGAAAAATAACATGAGTACAATGTTTGCTTAATTTGATAAAGTTAAAACGTCTTCAGAATATCTAATAACATATTGTAGTTTAGGTTGTTTTTGCAGTAAATGATGACTGTTGGTCAAAATAACAAATGTTTTTAATTGTTGTAATTGAATATTGTTTCCATTGGTATTGTGTTGTCAATAGGCATGGGACTATAACCAGTTTTAAGGTTAACCGCGGTTTGGAGAAGTCAAGGTTTTAAAACTGTGACAATTTTCTGTTATACCATTCCTATGGTATATATACGTTTGTTTTTTATTACGTGTTTTTTTAAGACATTAATTAGACATTATAATAGATGTTTTATTTAGTCTTTTAGGGCAACAGAATCTCCAGCAGAAAAGGACCCTCCACATCCAAAGCTACTGTTACAAAATATCTTAAAAAATAAATAAAATAAAATATATTGTGTTCAATGGAAAAAAGAAGTTTTTACCCAGACATTTAAAAAGAACACATTTTAGAGTAGTAATCACAATACTGTGATACCCTGATATTTTTATCCAAGTTTATCATACCATCAGAATCTTATACCGGCCCATGCCTAGTTGTCAAGAATTGAATAATAACATTTCTATTTTGGATAGCTATTATTTTATGTTCTGTGAAAACACCAATTTTGACTTTATGCACTCTTTTATGAACACATTTCTAGTTGACATTTTAGAAAACAAATGTCATCAGTAGTCTGAAGAACAAAACATCTATATATGATATTGTGAAAGAAAGATTTGTAAATGTTTTTGAAATATGCTCCTTCTGCTGCAATGACTTGACTGCAAATACAAAAATGAAAACGTTAATTAAAAATAACTGTTTGCTATGAATATCTTTAACTCTTAAACCTACTTTTTGTTCAGTAAAACAAATCTTATCTATTTTAGTTTAATAACATTTTTTTCTTTAGAACTTTGAGAGCATTTTGTGGTAATAATATTTATGCCATAATATATCGATCAAAAGTAACAGTAAAGATATGTATCACATATTGGAAAAGATTTCATTTCAAATAAAACATGGTTATTTTGAACTTCACTGCTGTTTCCACCAAAATCTGAAGCCGGAAAATACATTGATAATACTAAGAACTATAATAAATGAGAACCAAATAATAGCTGAATATAACACACCAGTAAATCAGCATATCAGAATGATTCCTAAAGATTCATGTGACCTTTTTAGACAGGAATAAATTAAAATGTATTCAACAGGAAGCATTAGTTTTTAAATACTATATGTCAAGTAGTAAGATGGCCCTCACTTAATCATTTATTAAATAAGACAGCAGCAGAAAAGAACAACAATCGTTTAGCCTATGAGCCTTTATTAGTGTAATGAAGGCTCATAGCAGAATCATTTGTTTTTCTTGTCTCCATTAGTTTTTTTTTTGTCCACCAATCTCTGGAATAGCGATTATATGATTTATATTTGATTAAAATACTATATATGTCAACATTTTTAAATCATTACAAAAAATATCACTGACCCCAATCAATGTTGATCTTCACTTCCACTGATCCCAAAATGTTGAGCACCACTAAATGCACATACAGTAGTCCAAATCTGGAAAATAGATAAAGAAAGTAAGAAAGATCAACACATTCGTTCAACAACGAGAGCCGTCTGCTTCTTTTCTTCGCAGGTTGTGATCCGGCGCAGACCTCTTTTCTACACAGTCAACCTCCTGCTGCCCAGTATGTTTCTGATGGTGATGGATATTGTTGGCTTCTACCTGCCGCCCGACAGCGGAGAGCGAGTGTCCTTCAAGATCACCCTGCTCCTGGGCTACTCTGTGTTCCTCATCATCGTCTCTGACACTCTGCCAGCCACTGCCATCGGGACTCCTCTCATCGGTAATGAGCGCTTTTTCAGTTTTACACAACATCACTTGATGTATTTGCAAAGAAAAGAAAAATCATTGATTGTGGGCGCTTTTTTATGTGCGTATAATTTAGTTATACCACTCTAAGGTGTGCATTTCTTTTCATTAAAGTAGTTCTAGACAGGTCACATGACAGTTTCACATCACTACACCCAAAGATTTGAGTTAATTCGCAGCCTACAGTTTTCAAAAATCCAAACTTTAAAAAAAAATACTTAAAAAAAAAAGAATAAATAAAAATAAAATGGATAATGTCAAAATATCTTCCTTTGTAAGATGTGTAAAACTAGTCCTACACACAGGAGCAGTTTGAGGACAAAAACCAGACCACATTACCAGGGTGTGCCTTATCTGGTAATAATTCAGTTGAATGCTTGAATCTGATTGGCTGGTGAACATTGTAAGGTGTGCAGTTGTTTTTTCTTTTTAGAAACACACATCTAAAGTAGTTCCAGGCTATGAGACACATCACTACACCAAAGGATTTCAGTTATTTCACACAATGCAACAAAATAAATCAAACCAAACAAAAGGCTTTAGATGAGATGTGTAAAACTAGTACTACAGATAGGAGCAGTTTGACGAAAAAAATGTTTGACAAATGTCTTGAAATACATCTGGACAATGTCTTTAGGTGTGGTGACTAGTATAAGCACAATAATTGAGTCCGGTCCATGAATGATAAGAAAATAATGCACAACAGAGGTGTAATCTTCTGATAATTCAATGCCATGTCATTGGCTATATCATACTTAGCAAAAAAAGTGTGGAGTTTAATTTCCTCTCAACTGGCCATGTTTCTGATGTTGCTTCTGCACAGACAGAAAAAGAAGTCAGATAGCAAAAAAAGAAAAGAGAGATTTCTTGAGCATTTCAAATGAAGATCAAGCCGTATGTCCATTGATTTTCAGTGTGAAACCGCAGCTGTGAGGAAGCTTGTGCGGAAATACACTGTGCTGATTAATGGGAGTGATAAGGAGAGCAGCACTGAAACCTACAGAGGTCTCCAGTTCAAAACGAATGCTTTCGAACACATTAAAGCCTTACATAGGGCATGTGTTTTTTTGCTGAGAGATCACGAGAGATATCAATTTTGATCTTGACAAAACAAGTACAGGAAAATAAATTATATGTTCTACCATAAAACAATAAACATTGTGCTAGATATATTTAGAACAAGAATCATTTCATGACATATTTAAAGTCATTATTTAAGCATCACTGTTCTGCCCCAAAATAATAATGATTTCTCATGGTAAATCTTTATACTTTGTACTATTCTTCAAACTACTAGGTTTGTGTGACTTTTTTAACCATAAAACATTTAGTATGACCACATATTCTTTTATATATTTTTAATAAATAATGAATAGGTACAGTATTCAGTTTCAATTTCACATGGCTTGATAGGGCTTTATATGTTAATATTAGTTCACAAATATTACAAATAATGTATTATTAAATGATTAACTAAGTTATACATTCTGTACTTTTGTTCATAGACAGTTAATTTTAACTACTGTTAACAAGTGAATCCTAATGTGCAGCAGTTTATATTGTAAAATATAAAGATATCAATATGTTTTAGTACAGGTAACTAATAAACAAGGGCAGTTATTACATACACACCTGTTTAAAGATTGAGCTGATCAAAAGCGACAGTAAAATAACTATTTTCTATTTCAAATAAATGCTGTTCTTTTGAACATCCTATTCATCAAAGGTATTAGCTCAGGGATAGTTCACCCAAAGCAGAAAATTGTGTCATTATTTACTAAGCCTTGACTCGTCACAAACCTGTTTGAGTTTCTTTCTTCTGTTCAGCAGTAAAGAGAAAAACATTTTGAAAAATGCTAGAAAACAGTAACCATTGACTTCCTTTGCACTATAAAAGTCAATGGTTACACGTTTCTAACATCCTTCAAAATATCCCCTTTTGTGTTCAACAGAATAAAGAAACTTATAAAGGTGGCGAACAACTCGAATGTGAGTATATAGTGAGTAAATTTTCATTTTACTATCTTTAGGCCTCAAATCAGCTTTTTTAATGATTTCTGAAGGATTACTGAAGTCGTCTAGTTAATACACTAGTAATGCTAAACATCATTGAAACACCTAATAGATATAAAACCTTAAAATCTAATTGATTTAATTTTCAATTATAATAATATTTCCCAATATGACTATCTTTATTGTATTTCTGATCATACAAATGCCTTGGTGAGTAGTATAACAGTATAATAATAATAATAATAATAATAATAATAATAATAATAATAATAAT
>CAIGQW010000287.1:527278-552977 GCA_903798125.1 Danio choprae
ATAATAATAATAATAATAATAATAATAATAATAATAATAATAATAATAATAATAATAATAATAATAACTTAATTCTTCTGCATTGAATTTTAAATCCTTACAGACTTTATTCACAAAGAACAACACAACAATCACTGACCAAATCAGATCTTTTTCCCAAGTAATAGTATGTTTTTCTCAGAAAGAGTGTGTGTGTGTGTGTGTTTTGGAGTGCAGGTGTGTACTTTGTGGTCTGCATGGCGCTGCTGGTCATCAGTCTGACCGAGTCGGTGTTGATCGTGAGGCTGGTGCACAAGCAGGATCTGCAGTCCCGGGTGCCGCAGTGGGTCAAACACCTGGTGCTGGAGAAGGCCACAGTCCTGCTCTGCATTCGCAACAAGAAGATCTGTTCGCTCCTCTCACAGGGGTCCGACCTGCCTCTCTATAAAGAAAACAACATGAACACTGGTAACTGAGACTCTCCTTAAAGGTACAGTTCACCCCAAACAAAAATCACAATTCTCTTATAAATGACTCACCTTTATGTCCTTCCAATCCCATAAGCCCTAGATTCGTCTTTAGAACGCAAATTAAGATATTTTGGAAAATCCAAGAGCTCTCTGGCCCTCCATAGACAGCAAGGATCCTGAAATGTTCAAAGCCACAAAGGTACCAAGAACATCATCAAAACAGTTCACTTGTCATCAGTGGTTTAAAGGTATTTTTTAAAGATACAAGAATGCTTGTGTGCACAATAATAATGAATCTATTCAACAGGTAATCATCAGTTCAGGAAATGTGTTCACGAGAAAGCTGTGCACTGTATGTGTAATCGATCACTGTACACTCAATCATGCTCCTGACATACAGTATAACCCAGATGCCCGCAAAGAGAAGAACTGTTGAATTATTTTTTCATTTTGTATGTTTGTTTGGACTGTTTTGACAATAGCATCCACCTCTTTTTATGCGCATTTTGAAATATTGCCTAAAAATGCTTAATGGAAACAGCAAGAACCGCACACATTTTGAAAATGCACATACAAAAACAAATGAGCACAACTGAGTAACATAAACTTTTTATTCGATAAGAATAAAATGTTCATAAACTATGATGGAAACACATTTACAGAATAAATTTTAGCTTCAAATTTCAGAATTAAAAAAGTCAAAAAATTTGTAAAATTTTGTTTTAACAGGACATGCAATAGGAGAAATGGGCAAGATGAGACGGCATCAATGGCCAAACCAGTGGACCGACCAACTTGCACAACATCTGAAATGTTGTTTTGGTCATTTTAAAATGCATTAGCCAAAGTCTGTCAAAGTAGTTCTGTACCATTTCCTCCCATGAGCGGATGCACTCTCAAAAAGTGATCTCACATCTCCAAAAGCCACTGCATTCATTGCGTTTTGTCTTCGTATTCTGAGTAATTTATCATAGTATATATGAAAAATGGCCCACATTGGCTTCTCCTACCACAGCAAATTCCACTTTACTTTTTGATATTTGGTGCCAGTTTATCTGTAAGTAATGATTTTGCTCACTTATCTCATTGGATGGAAATGGTGCTTTATTCAAAAAAGTGTACTGCTATGTTCCAGTTTGCTGGTAATTGGCATCTTTGGATGGAAACAGCTAATGTTCTTGGTACCTTTAAACATTTTAGGGCCGTTGATGTTTATTTTATGAGGATAAAATATCTTAATTTGTGTTCCGAATATGAATGAAGGTCTTACAAGTTTAGAAAGACATGACAGTGAGTAATTCATGACAGAATTGATCTGGGATTCTAAATAGGGGTGAACCAATTTTATATATTTATACTTTGCGCTATCTTTTAAACCAGTAGGTTTTACCCATTTGTCGGCAATACAGAGTTTCACAGAGCTTCATTCAGCTTTGAATCACAGAAATAAATTAGATTTGACTAATTTTGACTTATTACATTCGGCAAATTACATTTAACAAATTTGACTTGTGATACAGCCTAGTGTGATTATCAAATCAAGGGTAGCAATTTTATTAAATAAGTATACAGTCTGTTTCACTTTGAGGTTTAGCGTGAAGAGAGCTAATACGTTGCAGCTTACATTGTCAATCTGCAACTCCATTGTGGGAATGTAATGTGTGTCAGGTTCATATTCACAAACTTTGCAACAGAAGTGATAAACTTTCAAGACATAAGTTTACAGCAATTGATCAGCATTCTGCTAAAGTAAAAGCTCAGATTTGAACATTTGATATGAAGATTTTGAGGAATAAAGAACTGCGTTGTAATTCGCAGTATAAATTAATTACATGTGATTGGAATAAATAACAATTCAATATTTCATTAATAAGCTTAAATAAATGAGTTTTTGTATAATTTCAGTTACAATTGTTTACTTTTTTTGTTTACTTACTATTAGTGAACTATGAAACATTATAATATGTGTATAATATGTTAATTAACTCTCGATTTTAATGCATAAATTATTGACATTAAAAATCTCAGGGGTATTTGAGGTAAATGCTGTATTAGGTATTATCTGTTTATCTGAAAAACAAGGGAACCCTTGCACTAAATGATAACAAAAGAATTATTATCATAATGAAAGTCCATAGGGTTTTTAGTAGATTTAAATACATATTTACAGAAATATTGAAGTAACACTTTACATCTTTTGGAAATAGGCTTTATTTTCACTGTTTCAAAAGGGAAGCTGATTTCCCGGTCTGCTGGAAGCACTACTAACTTAGCTTAGCATAAATCATTAAATTAGATTAGACTATTGACCATTGACCATCCGTATCTAAAGGTAATTAGACTATTATTATTAGACCAGGGGTGCTCAAACTTTTTCTTATGAAGGGCCAAAAATCAAACATCATTGAGAGCCATTGGCTGAAGACAAATATACCACATTATTTTACACTAAAGTTGCCATGGGTAATTCCTAATTTATTTCATAACATTTAAAAATAAATAGAAAACATCACTTTGAATCATATTAGCTAATACAGTATAACTTCTTAATTATAACTTATTGCAATAACATAAACATTATAAAAACATAAACGATCACATTTATATCAAAGTGGAGTTCAATGCTGAATACACTAGTCAAGCAGAATCTGCCTTTACCTTGATTTGCTCACCAAAGTCTCTGCATTGTCCTCTATCTGTTGGGTAGATTTAAAACTAAACTACAGCATTTAAATTGAAACATTTCATTTCAGTTAGCTTTTTTTGTAGCTTAATAAAACAAGTAAAAGGTTACATTAAATTTGAAATGACAATACCTAAACCATCCCCATCATTCTCACTCTCACATTCTTTTCAGATGGGATAGCGGGCCAAATCAAAGGATACCATGGGCCAACCTTGGCTCGCAGGCTCTAGTTTGAGCATCTCTGTATTTGACTATTAGTACCTTGATCAAAAAATTGTTACATTTTTTTTGGATAATTTTCCTATTTAAAGATTGACGTTTTGACCATGCACTAAAACTGACAGAAATTCAAAAGTAAAAAATATATATATTAATAAATTAATATTTATTCAAGTATTATTTATTTATTTTTGATCGAGATGCTAATGGTCTAATCCAATTCAATGATTTATGCTATGCTATGCTAAGCTAAAGTCATGTAGGACTGGGCTGAATGAATTAAAAAATTGTAAAACTCGACTGTTTAACTCTAGGGCAGTTGTAAAATTTCCAAAAATTGTGGAATGTTCCTTTATCATCCATGGAACCTTTTTATTACCAAAAAGTTTTTTACAGTGGATTATTAAAATGTTCTTTATACCACAGAAAAAAAGGTGCTTTTCACTAAAATGTTCTTTGGGGAAGCAGAAAAGGCTCTTCTATTCAATGACTGTTCTTAGAATCGGATATTTTTAAGAGCGTAGATATTTTCAAAGAGGGCAAAGCTTAACAAAGCTGCTCTAATAAAGCCACATTTGGCCAATCTCTGATTGTGACCTGGGACTCTTTCAGCCATTCACTGCAACCACCACAGCTGTGAGGGTTCCAGAGACTCCGGCAGAACACTGGGTTTGGGGCTGTCGGCACGCGAGTCTGGGCCTCCTGTCATGGACGGCATCCTCCGCGAGATCACTACCATCCGCCAGTTCCTGGAGAAGAAGGACGAGAGCCGTGAGATTGCAAAAGAGTGGCTGCAGGTGGGCTACGTGCTGGACATCCTGCTCTTCCGCGTATATCTGCTCACCGTTCTGGCCTACGGCATCACCCTGGGCTCACTCTGGTCCATCTGGCAGAACGTCTGACCGCAGATCTGAAGGGAAGGCGCCGGCTTGGTCTCCCTGCTTCAAGGAAACACAGCGTTTGATGTCGATTAAGTGCTGGTAATGCGATTGTTATCTGACGAGAAAATAACTTGAGCACCAGAGAGGAGAAATGTGCTTTCAGATTAAGAGTTATTACTTGTAGACCGCTTTTCTTACCAAATGAGAGCTGCCCTGTGACCTCTCTGAAATGAAGCGTATAAAATACTGGTATGATTGTTATATTGGACTCTGTGTATATTGAGTACAACAACATGACTGCAAGTGTGATATTTCTTTTATGTGACATACAGTATAAAGCAGTAACAAATTTTAGATTGCATTATGGGAAGCTATTTGGGGTATTTTGTTCTTCGGCTAATGGAAGAACAAAAAGAGTAAACAGACAAACAAAGCTGAAATATATAGATGCAATTAGTTGCTTTAAAAAAGTGAGTAAAATCATTGTCTTAGAAGAGACACGTTGACTTAAATTAAAAAAGGGAGTAAACTTCACTTTACGTTGACTTATAATTAAAATAGTACATTTTTTAAATTATGCACAGTTCGCTTACTTAATGTTAAGGCGAGAGGGTTACTCACTTTAAGTAAAGTCAACTAATTGATTTTTACAGAGTAAATAATTGATTATTGTATCAAGTCTTCAGCAGTGTATTGTGCCCGAATATTTTAGAATGACGGTCAGACTTACACATTCAAGTAAGATTTTATTATTATTACTATTTACATATTATTGATTTACTTTTTTTTTTTAAATGCCTTCTTGGTGACCACTAGTTTCTTATTTCAAAATCACAAAATATCTTACTGAAGCTTTTAAACAATAGTTTACACTAGACCAGAGGTTTCAATCTTTTTGACATCACAGTGACCATCAAATACATGTTTTAGGATTTTGTTTTTTTAGGTTGTATTAAGTTGCGTTTTTTTACTCATGACAGTGCTGTATTTATATTTTGTATGTACACATTTTTATTAATTTATGTGAAAAAATATATAAGTTGTATCAATTTCTTTTAATTCATCTTATTTAATTTAGTTAATAAACTTTCAATAACTGATTTGAAATGTAACCATATTTTTGCATTCAATATTTTCTAATTGTTATGATATATATTTAATTATTTTGGTTCAATTAGCTTTTCTTTTATACTGTTATACAATTCCTTTATTAAAATGGTTAATCTTTTTTTTTTATATATATATATATATTTATCATTTGTTGACTATTTTGAACTAATTTGTACATTTTGTATGCTTTATCTGTAAACATTCCCACCTTAATGCTCCCTTAGGGCCCCCAGTTTGAAAATACCTGAACTAGGCCATGTTAACACATCTGTAAATGCTGAAAACAAATAATTAAAGACGTAATCACTGAAACAACAAACTTTCCTTACGGTTCCAATATTCTCCTGTAAAATCTCTATGTAATACTATGAAAAAAAAATGCTGTCTTGTTCTCCAAATGAGAAACATTCTGTAGTGTCTTGAGAAGATGTTTGAGTGTGTCTATATTGTGTTCCCTTCTCTTGCAGCCCAAGGCCGGCTGAGGATTAGTCGTTGCCTGTGACACTAAATGTACTAATTGTAAAGATTTTCACCTCACTGGGAATGCACTCAGCAGGCCTGGGGTGATTGGATAAATGCCATCGACACCCTACATAATTAAAGAAAAAAAAAATCAGTTAGACAGTAAATGGGAGCATTGATCCCAATACAATCAATGCGTCTACATCTCTCCATCCTGCTGCCTCTGCTATCCTCACCACAGTCCTGATTTAGTCAGATTGATGTGTTGATAGAATAAATGTCACAGTATGATGATAATATGATCATAATTACACATCCATAAGCTCTTGATGTTTGCGCTCGGCTTTGACCAGCAGAGGGCTTCTAAGGCCATGTAATGCATTTAAAGGCACAGTTCACCCAAAAATGAGCATTTATTCTCCCTCAAGTGGTTAGAAACTTTTATGAGTTTCTTTCTTCTGTTGAACAAAAAAGAAGATATTTTAAAGAAAGCTAAAATCCTGTAACCATTAGAATGCATGGTAGGAAAAACTAATGGAAGTCAATGGCTTCCGGCTTTCTTCAAAATATCTTCTATGTTCATTAGAAGAAAAAAAAAACTCAAACAGGTTTGGAACAAGCGAGTAAACGATGACAGAATTTTTTCAGTTTTGGGTGAACTATCCCTTTAAGGCACTGCTCACGTTAAGGAGTTTCCCTGCTATCTGTAGTATTAAATACAGAAATGCACACAATCAGATTCTAGTGCAAGAGGAATTTTACTATCAACCAAGAATGCAATGTTGGCAGCCTGAAGTCGGCAGCATAATTCCTGAAGGTGGTTTGCAGTCATAACAAATGGCTTCAAGTGGCATTTGTGGGCCATTTCTTGTTTTACAAATTCATCTGCTGGAGGTCGAGAATTGGGCCCGTTTGCACCCGCAGGCATGGCTTAGCTGGAAACACAATCGAAGGGATTTGGGAAGAACACGTCCACCATTCAGTCCTTCACTGTCTAAACTTCCCTTGTCCATTAGATCATATCTGGGTCAAAGAGCAACTAAAGATGGGACGCCCTGTGCACGGCACAAAAGCTATTCACACAGAGAGGGTCACAGGACCTTTCGGTGAAAAAAAAACGTCGGTTTTTGGTGCCAGCAGAATCATTGTCGCCCCTTAATGATGCTGCTTCTCGTTCTAAGGCGAATATACAATCTGAACCCTGCTGTCTTTCTCAGACGATCATTAAAAAAATCTGTTTCATCTTAAGAGATAGAACTAATTAAAAGACTCATTAACTCGGCGCACCGAGGTAGCATTGTGTGCTTTATATGAGCCACATTATTTCCAAAGATAGTTAGATGGTGAAAAAAGGGATAAGGGTGTTTCATTAGACACTGTAAAGTTGCTGTCACATTAAGTGTCACACGATTTGGAATCGGTGTACAATCACATTTGCAATATTTTCATAGGGAAAAGGTCCATTGACAGTAGTAGCTAAAGATTTTAAACAGAAGTCACTTCAAACCAAAGCTGCAAACATAAATTCTGTGTGAAAACAATATGAACAATGTTAAATTTGCGAGCACACCTTGTTATTCCTTAGGTGTACAACTAATCAGTTAATCCACTGAAAAAAATCAAAGTCTGATCATTTGCTTAAGTGTTTGGAGTGGCAGTCCCCGATGATGTCAGTTTGATGATTTGATGATGTCATTGATGATTACATCAGCCATAATATTATTAACCACACCCCTCTTACCCTTAGTTTGCTAAGAGAGAATGATGTGCAAAAAGAAAGCCACTACTCAATATTCCATTTCAGTTATAAATATATCAACACACTGATATAAAAGTCTCAGCAACTTCCACTTCATGAGAATTTGAAACATGAGTGTGAGAAACTTAACAGACAAAATACAAAATTCCACGATGTGCAGATTTCTATTGAAATTACTGGATGTCATCATAAGGATTTGCAATAGTAAACACGACCCCACCTTTGTGTGTGATAAAGTGAAATATTTCACAGATTCTCTCATGCTCTCATGCTGACCGTTTGACTAACGTTACTTTCAGTTTAAACTGTGCCTCATACATTGCTACACTATGAAAGCTTTTCACTGCAGAAGAACATAATTGGAACCCAAAATTCTAATATGAGTTTATCACAAAGTTAAGTTAAAAAAGGGCTACATTCACACAGCAGTGGGCAATTCTTATTTATTGCTAGATCATTTATATGACTGATCAGACTGAAAAAAACAAAAACAACGATAAGTCTGAACTGTAAAATATAAGCTTGCAATTCATATTTCTTTACTCAGAAGATTATCCAAAGCTTTCCTACGCCACATGGTGGTTTTTATAAAACATTTGAGCAACTCTCTTTAAACTGCACAAAACCAGCAGTCTACAAAAAAAATCCTCACACGCAAAACAATAACTACAAAAGCAATAACTACAAGCAACACTAAAACCAAGCAACGCTATTGATGAGTTAAATACTAGTGCACAATATGGAAAGGCAAAAATAATCTGGAGGAACAACACAGTGGAGAGCTCTCACATCTCCTTAATAAATGGGTTTATAAAGGGATATTTCACCGCCCCAAAAAATATTTCTGCCACTATTAGACTTTTTCCAAACCTTTGTTTTTTCTTATTTCTGTTAGAAACACAATATATTTTCAAAAATGTTTTTCATAGTAAAAACATACTGCGGTAACAGGTTTCCAGCATTTTTCTAAATATCTTCTTTTTTGTTCAGCAGAACAAAATAGCCCAAACAGATTTGGAAAAAGTCAAGAGTTAGTAGACCTAAATGATGGCAGAATTTTTGCTTTGGATGAACTTTTGGGTACATAGCAAGCTGATAAAAATAATGCACAAACATAGCCTAGATGAAGTTTCGATTATGGGTTATTTGTTGACAACCTTATATTAAAATTATGTTGTTGTTTTTTCTTCTTCTGCCAAATGGGAAGCAACCAATAATTTAGGTTTGAACCATTTTTAGATATCTGACTTTTCTCCCATATCAGTATTATGCAAGTAGACCATTTATCGCATATCTGAGTTAATATCTTGCAATTAATTGTTTCTCAGAAAAAAGGAAAATGTAGAATGTAATATAAATGTACAATGCCAAATTGTATTAAGGCTAGTTCAGATGCTTTGTTTTTGTACTATTTTTGCAATGTTTTCAATAGGCCTACATGACTTTAAATGTTCATTTGTTGTCATCTCTTTATGCTCTCCATTAATAAACACGCAAAACTACTATGACGCTCAGATAACATGGCACTCATGGCAGCAGTTTTGGTTGTGCGTGCAGGGCTACATGATGTATCCCAACACTGGCAGATGTTTACAATAATTCAACATGATCATAACTCAAACACGTACGCGCGCGCACACAGTGTTAGACAGATACAATACCAGAGGGAGCATTAGCATAGCAGCGAATTGCCATTATTTGCTCAGATGGTTCCCGGCATTAACACACACAGAGCTCCATGTAATGAACACAGGCAGCCTCTTTAAAGCACTGAGGTTTGTATTCTCAGCTTGTCTCCCCTCAGAATAAAAGAGAAGCAGAGACTGCTTTTGTTTCAGTCTATTTCCCTCCGAATAGTAATGAGCAGGCAGTGAAGACACAGAACTTGTTTTCTTAACAATACTCTACCTGTGTGACTCCACTTTGAGATCTTAAGGATTTATCGGATAATGTCATCAAGTTCAGTCTTGCAGTCTCGTTTGTCCCCCTGCACTCACTAACATTAAACATGTTAAACATATGTCACTCTCTCAGCTGCAGGTGGTGCTAAATGCATTATATTCACAACGCACCGGCTAATATTTTTTTAGTAGGCCTACTTATTTATTTCAAAACAATCTAATAGTCTAATGTTAAACAAAACTACCTCACCTTTTTTACGGAGTCCAGGACGTTTGTGTAGGCTTACAACAGCTTCATGAAGAACAGCAAGTCATCTTTACATTTTTAGAGAAAAATGCAACAGTTTAAGTCACAATTCATGATTAACTGGCTTAACTACTGGGTTTCATTAAAATTAACTGACCTGTCTATTATTAAAATATTAACTTTATTGCTATAGAGTATTATATCTTATTTTATGTTCCTAAACCTAGCCAAAACCTAAACCCAACTACTACCTTACTATTAATAAGATTTATTCTGTGTACTTTTTCAAACCTTTTTGATTTTTGATACACAAAAGATATTTTGACAAACGCTGGAAACCAGGAGCCATTAACTTTTTCTTTTCTTTTTTTTTTTTACCATAGATGTGATTATCTGTCAGTCACATGATAGTAATCCTATTTAATAGTGTTGTTAAAGATCAGTGTCAGCTTGTGCATCACTTTGCATTTCTTTAATAGTAACTGACTGTTGTTCAGTGGTGGAGTTTAATGACAATTTTACTCACGCATTTCGTGTGTGGACACCATTCATTTATTATTGGAAAAGTGCATCTTGAAAATTCTTTTAAATAGTCTGTTGTCCTTTAAATAGTGTATTTACTACTTATAAAAAAATTGAAATAAATAATTTAAAGTATGGGTTAGACAAAAACATTATGGCAGAATATTCCTTCATATTCACGCAATACATTAGGGCCATTATTACAAAGGTTTTTTTTTTGCTTTACTTTGATGCAGTACAGATAAGTAAATTACATTTTATTGAGGATGAGTGTTTCAAATGTATCCAGAATATATATATAGTCTGTATACGGAGTCTATATTTATATGTAGATATTTATATTAATTGCCTTTTTTTAAAAAAAAAAAACCCAAAAAAAACGTTGACATTCTTTCTAGTAGTATTTTAAATTCTGTAAAGTAAATTTCCCTTCAGCTTTAACACAGCATTTCACAATTCAAGAGGTAAATGGTCTGTAAATAATTGTTACGTGTAAAAGTGATTTAATATTAACAGTCCATATATTATTGCTAAATGCTTTTGTTAAAGTGTACATGAGGGTGAATATGTTGCAAATATTTAAATAACAGATCATTAACTCTTAACTGAGTTGAAGACATGAAAAAGTCAGACAAACTTAAGTCCATTTTTTTTATTTTTTTCTAACTGCAGATTTAAGGAATACAACTGAACATTGTTATCTTGAGACTCATAAATAAAATAAAAAATACAAAAAAAAAAAACACTACAAAAACAATCTACTGTTAGTAGGATGTAAAAAATATCTTTCACTATTAAAAGGCACAAAATTTACTTGGTGACAACACTGAGAAGAAAACCTGCAGCATTCAATCTCTTTAAATTCTTTATTTTTTTCACACTCCATCAGAGAACACTGAAATGTTACAAAGAGATGTGTCTGATCCTACACCGAAAGAAAGACTACATCAGGAAACTGATGCCAATATCTGTAGCACGACATCCAGAAAGTGGTGCTACAAAAAATAGCATGTTGCTGGAAAAGACAAAGGACCGTTGCAAAGCTCTAATGCAAATTAAAGTTTTTTTTTTATACAATTGACAACAAACAAAACAGAAAAAAAAAAATTGGGCACCTTCTAAGATTAGGCTAAGATTAGGTGCTGAGGTAGACGTAACTACAACAATTCAAATAATAATAATAGAACAAACAAAAATAAAAACCCCAGAAACAAAACACTATATTCTTAAAGAGCAACAGGACTGGCACTTGTGCTGTCACAAGAGGGAAAAATACAGACAAGCCAAGGAAAGGAGACGAGGATACAGTACAGAAAGAGAGAGGGGGACGAAAGAAACCGCTTTGTTACATAAAAAGCTTTGTTATGCTTGGTCCGACAGGGCAATTGGTCCTCAGTGCTAATATAAAAAAAAGACAACGTCTTGGTGCTTTGTTACTGAAACAGTTTAGTTTTGACCTCAATGGCACATGCATGGCAACACAGCATGAAATGGCTACTCTTTCTAAACACCACACTGGAACACAGTGAGCCACTCCAGGGATGCAATGATGACAGCTTTCTTTAACATAAGTACTTTAAACAACAAATGCATCAACAATCCGAATGTTAAAGGGACGTTGTTGAAAGGTTTAATCAGCAAACCTGTTGCTGAAGGTAAAGGAGTAAATAAAAAAATAAAAATAAAAAAAGGAAACGAAAGCAAGTTTGATTCTCAAACATTACGTTTTTTCCCCCCCTCAAAGCAGGATTACAATTCATTGTGAAAAACGCACATATTCCGATCCAAGGAATGTTTGGCTTGTCTTTTCAAAGCGTGTATAAAACACTACAATACTGTTGCATTTGATCGCTGGCCAGTGGAGCCACTGAAAATGGATCAAACATTTATTACTCAAAACAAATAAATTGACTCGAGATCATCATGGCACCCCTGGAGCCCTGAAGACACCAATAATTTTCTTGAAAATACAGAAACTAAGCAGATATATTTGGACAATTTGTTGAACAATTTCATTTAGGCACAAAGATATTACAGAAACATCAGAAGAACATTGAGGGAAGAACTATATCAATGCCAATATTTTTTAATCACGGTGAGAGAAAAAGTGGCATAGAACGACTTTCAGATTAGTGCATTTGACACTAATGTGCTCGCGCACACACATACACACACTCGCACTCATTCGGTCACACACAAAGCAAAGTACAAAATCAAAGTTACACTAGCATGTGACTTAATATCTCGTATTGTTGCCACATATTGCAAAACTCTGTTTTACCCATTTAACATCAGTCGACATTATCCATTTACAGAACAAAATATATAATATTTCTGCCTTTTTTCATGGAGCTACTAGTTTTTCAATTCTCACAGGAGGCAAAGGATGCCCAAAAACTCACAGTGTTTTCCAGAAAACAACGGCAAGACACACGACAATTACATTTCCTTTGACGCGTCTCCCCATCCCTTCTTTAGTCACTTCAAGTAAAAAAAAAACAAAACGTTGGCAACGATGATTGTTTTGTTTGAGATATCGTGTGCAATGGAATCGATCATTGGCATCACATCTTTTTTCTTTTTTTTTTTTTTTTCATCTGTTATTTTCACAAAGGAGAATGTGGCTGATTTAGTCCTTCACCTGCAATGTATTGACATCCAGAAAGCAACATTTACCACTATAGGATCACGCACTGTCCAACATTATTACCGAAGAGGAGCAAGGCAAACGATTCAAACGAGAGAATAATGATATAAAAAATGAACTACAAAGTTTTGCCCCGCTGCAACCTCAACAAATGGAAAAAAGGGACTGACACTTAATACAAAAATATCACAATTTTATATATCAAATGGCCTCTGTTGGCTCTTGCTCAGGACTACACTCATACAAAGAAACATGTCAACTGACAGGATTTTATTTTCATTTTTTTTTCTTCCTTTCGTCTTTGATTACCACTTGCAGTCCCAATTGTCCAACGCACAATGCACTGCTGCATATGACCTGTTCTTGTTGGCTCACGCTAGGCGAACCTCTTTTTTTCACATTACAAAACTACAATTCTATTCACATATTTTCAAGTTTAACGTTGTTGTTGTTTTTAATTTTTTTCTTTTTCAGACTTCACTTGTTCCACACGCACCTCCCAGATCAACTCCGACCCCGAACTTAAGGCTTCAGAAATCTCTTTTCTGATCTTAAGGTAACATTTACAGGGGTGGGGGGGACTGACAGGGAAAGTTATGATTATTATTATTTTTTTAACCCACTTTTCCTATAAGCTAATCTTACCCTTTCATGTTCATCGCTTTCGATATACAACACTGGAAAGCGTGAGATGAAGTTGCAATAATGCAAAGCACAATGTGCTTTTGCAAACGAAACACAACAAAACTTAGAGGTAGCTTACAAAAAATGTCCAAACCCACCAGCTCTTTAACAAGCAGGGTTAGTAAAAACATAATACCAAATTTGGTAAGATTAATGCAAAGAAAGAAAAACAAAACAAAACAAGACAAATAATCTCTCTTCACCATGGCACTTAATTTCTTAAGTACTTAAAAGCACACGCCACTTCTCCAAAGACATACGCACGGTAAACAATCAAATATACAAAGGAAAAATTAAAACACTAGCACATGAGGTCACAAAAAAACAACAACACGAAAACAAAACGAGGTAATTCAAGTACGATGTGCTGAAGTAAATCAAGGTATAATAGGAAACACAGACAAAGCAAAAGGAACCAAACCAAAAGAGTGGATCTGCTCTGTTCTTTCAATCCCAGCTATCCCGGCTGGACAGGCCGAGTCTCATGAACACACGGATATGTACGTCACAGTGACACTCAGTCTACAAGCCACCCACAAAAGCAGCTTCAGTCATCATTTTGGTCTCTATAACAACAGCATAAACAGTTAATTAGATGTCTAGTGTGTAATGGATGTTCTGGATGTATTGCCAAGTTACTCGTTTCAGACGGTTAACTGATTTTCGAAGCAAAGGAGGAGATAACTGATACAGTGTGCGTGTTATCGAACAAAAACTGTCGTCGTGAAGTTAGCTTGTAATGCGCGCTATTAAGTAAAGAGCATAACAAAAAAAGTGAAAAATGACATTGAGAGTACTGAGAGCTTAGCTGATTTGTATGCTGGTTAAACCAATAAGCCCTTAATGAAAGTGAATCATATGGGAGGGATCTACACGTCAACTGTTTTTTTTCTTCTTTAGTCCCAGTTTGCTTGACGATTCATATTTGCTGTGAAGTACCTGACAGATCTAAGTGCTGCGATCAAGCCGATCAGTCAGAGATAAACAAACACTGCATCTCTATCGAGAACCAGAAGAGGGCGTCCTTACTAAAAGGAGGAATCAATGAAGTGTGTGTGTGTGTGAGTTGTTTGACTGATGTCTAACGTCTGGGATGTAAGCCGTTGTGTAGACAGTGAGCTTCCCATATGATCCCAACAAAAATGATTATAATGAGATGCAGTTTTTGCGATACTGATGGGTAAGATTTCTGCTTTTTTTTTTTTTTTTTTTGTTAGCTCCTGTCCGTTCCCGTTCCACCTTGCCCAGCCCCTTCTCATAAATCCGTCCATTTCCTGACTGTGTTTCCAGGCGCTTTTACCCCTTGGCCCTCCCGCTCCCATCCCGCCCCCTGGCTGGCTGGCCCGCCCGCCTGCCAATTCAGACGTAGCAGAGGTAGAGGTAAGTCTTCTCTATCCTCCAGTCAGGCGGGATGTCTTCAGGCTTGTGGCCCTTCATGTGCTTCTGCATGGCGGAGAGGCTGGGGCAGTACTCCAGGCAGATGGTGCACTGGTACGGTGAGGCTCCGTTGTGGGTGCGCAGGTGTTTGATCATGGCCGAGTAGTCCCTGGAGCGCTGGTGGCAGAGCTTGCACTCAAACGGCTTCTCACCTGCACGGGGACACAGAAAATGTCATGACTTTGGAAGACACGTCAAGAGATGTTTCTGCTTCTACACTTGATATTTCTGAAGTAAGCAAAGGAGTGTCTCTCTGGGTGTATATCAGGTATGGGGTTGAGAAAAGGATTAATGTTAGTTTGATTCTGTAAAGGCCTGATAACATTTCTTCCAAATTTCAAATAAGACATGAACATTTGCCATTTAGAGCTTTTTTCCCTTCAGAAAATGACAATTGTTTAGAAATCTATTATATTTTATGCAAAAAACTTATTTCAAATTAGGAATAAATGTCATCACATTTATTCATTTATTCATTTTCCTTTGGCTTAGTCCCTTTATTCATCAGGGGTCGCCACAGCAGAATAAACCGCCAACTTATCCGTCATATGTTTTACACAGCGAATGCCACTGCAACACAGTACTGGAAACCCACAGTCCAAACCCACACCAACACAGGAAGAACATGCAAACTCCACACAGAAATGCCAACTGTCCCAGCCGGGACTCGAACCAGCGACCTTCTTGCTGTGAGGCGACAGTGCTAACCACTGAGCCACCACATTGTTACAGAATAATATAATCAAATGCTGTTATACTGAGCCTTTTATTAATAAAAAGCGATATCTTAACTAAATCAAAATGGTATTTTCAAAGAAATATATCTTAATTTTTACTTAGAATTTTAAGAAAAAAAGGTCAGAACTGTGAGCTATAAACTCAGAAGGAAGCTGTACGTTCAGAATTGTGTAATAGCCTTTGAATTGCAAGATAAAAACAGGCAAAACAGGTAAAACAGTAAAATAGAAATCAGTTACTATTCGATAACTTAA
Organism: Danio choprae; assembly: GCA_903798125.1. Classification (NCBI taxonomy): domain Eukaryota; kingdom Metazoa; phylum Chordata; class Actinopteri; order Cypriniformes; family Danionidae; genus Danio; species Danio choprae. The sequence continues at coordinate 543,275 of CAIGQW010000287.1, forward strand.
AACAATTATTACCAAAATGCTATGGAATTAATTGGAAAATACTGGAAGTAACTAGTTTTATTTTTTCTTTTGGTACTAATTAAAAAAAAAGAATGAACGTTGAGTAAATTAACCACTTAAAGAGACAGTAACGCAAAGCTTAGTGCATTTGTTCTATTCTGATGACCTTTAAAAATGTCACTAGCGAAGGCATTGATAAGTTGTGGATTGAAGAATGCTCATGTTGGCTAAAGGCATGCTGGGAATGCAAAGTCTCTGCGCTGTTTGCTCAGGTCTTCTGTTTGTTTAGCGGAGGGATTGAGGAACCTTGACCTCGGCGGTTCGAGCAATGTCACGTCCGTCTGCATTTGTGTATGCGGAGGCCCTAATGAGACGGTCATTAAACCGTCGGGACTCCAGTGATACATGCACGTGTGGTCAGTGTACTTTAACTGCACTGTAAACAGGGCAGCCTCAGATAACCAGGCAATAATGAATTGCAAATGGAGCTGAGTTATTGATTGGCCATCGACAGCAGCGGGCCTGCCAATGTCGATGCTTCATCAAGCGGCTCCCTTTTTGCATGCTGTGGCCTTTGACTGTGAGCTTGTCGTTGTTCTTGTTATCTCCAGAGTTTAGTGCTCGTTGCCGAGGCTTTGCTCCATCCCCACCCAAAGAAGCCAATTATTTGACAGGCTTTCTTGATAGTTTGGCTTAACGGCATCGTTTTTTTTTTTTTTTTTTGGTTGGCAGAGAGGGGGGATGATCTGGTGCCCGTCGCGTGCGACCGAAAGACCTGATCTCTACAGTAACACACTAATCCCCTTGTCAAAGAGCGAGCTGACAGCACTGGAAATGGCTTGCCCTTTGGTGTGGGTTTTACAGAGCGCCAAGACATAGGAATCAATCCAATATCACCTTAACAATAGGAAAGGGGTCTCTTTACACAAGTCTGTGGAATGGTCTGCACTGGCATCGGCTGCAACTGTAATCTAAAGATGCACATAACTAGTACGCAGGTGACTATGAGGGATTAAAAGAAAAAAAATTGCAGACCAGATAGGGCACTAGAGAAGCGCTTACCTTGTTACTGTAAAATCAGGAATTTCCCCATGCATCATTATTGGTAAGATCATTATTACAAATGTGTTAAAACGTGTTGTTAGCTGTGTAAATCAATGCTCTTGTTTTCGTTATACAAAGGTATTTGTTTTGTAAGCAGCAGTGTCAGTAGCCTTGCATATGCAACAAGTAATTCAAAATATTGAACAAAAGAGGCATTATATATATTTATACAAAACAGTTATGGATATGAAGATGACCAAAAACTGTAATGTATGACCATAGCACTTAAGATGTTTAAAGTGCCCACTCATGTCATTCTAAAACTTCAGAATTTTTAGACACCTTCAATAGATTTAGATCCAAGGTCAAAACCACTTATTTTTCTCACTATTTACTGCAGTCTTCTCACAGTGTCTGAAATGGCTCACTCAAGGATCTACCCTTTCTAAACACTGCTTTCTAAGACTCTACACTCCTCTGATTGGTCCCATGAGGCCCAGTATCCTGTGATTGGTCTAGCATTTACAGCAAGTAAACATGCAAACATAAACACTAAAAAGTTGCTTAACAGTAGAAACCGCTATTTATTTCTAGTTAAAAAAGTAACAATGAAAAACTATAAAGCTGCTTGCTTCAAACCAATCTGCTGTATTAAGTGCTTTGTACAGTAAATAAACATGACATGTTTTCACTGACTTTTCACTTCTGTAATTTTAGATGTGTGCTTATTTTGTTGTAGAGTAGACATTAGAACATATTTTCACATCATGAGAAGCACATGAACGCTTGCTAACAAAATACCATGGATCAGGTATTTCTAATGTTTTCACCCCTAAATGAAGTACGAATAAGAACTGAGTAAATCTGGCCTTAACAGGGAAGTTTAAGTAAGCAATGTTACTGAATCAACATCAGTATTAATAAACCATGGAGGTCTATCTGTCTGTTTTTCAATCATCTTGACTTGATAAACAGGAGGAAGAGTAGAGTACCTGTATGAACACGGTAGTGGGTCTCTAGCTGGTGTTTGAGGCTGAACTTCTTGCCGCAGCCGTTACATTCATAGGGCTTCTCTCCGGTGTGGATGCGCTTGTGTCCCTTCAGCGTGCTCTCGTCTCTAAAGCAGCTGCCGCAGAACTCGCACTCGAACGGATGGTCACCTGCTGGACAGGAGTAATATCAGATTAAGTGGTGCATGAGTTCAAGCTAATCACAAACAAGGTAAAGACACTATAAATTACACTTGAAGTCATTCATATACCTCTACTGACAAAAGAAAAATGTTAGTCTAAGGTTAGATACTTAAACCATAGACATACAGTGTTGTGCAATGTTTGACACATTGGAAATAAATCATATAACAAGTTATTTGCACAAAAAAACAACAGACAATCAATTGCAAGTATGACTTGCAATGTGTATCAGTTTTAGCATTAAGCGATCGGTCTATAATATTTATTATTATAAATCAAGCTATCGCAAGCTCTCTGTACAACATCATCAGTTGTCTGTTACAGGTCATTTTGGTTCCATCTTCCTGTCTTCCTGCACTGTAATGGATATTCAGAGGTCAGTAATCAGTGATATTATAATATGCGGGGGTGTTTCTTTTTCTGCTCTGTGCACTAATTGCGTTTCTGTGTCTCACTATCAGCGAACCATATATCATTCTCTCTCCGTACAGATGCACGAGTCTGCCAGGCGTGTAATGTTCCCCATATTTAATGCATTTCACTTCTGCGCGGAGGGTTTAAGTCATCGTCTATGACCTACGCGTTTCATTATCTGGCTGTCCGAGCGGCACCGTGCCTGGGAATAAATTGCATTTCTCGTTATGTACTGTCATGCTCAGACTCTCGCCGCCTCCCGTTACCAGACAATGTCAATTTCCTCAGGCACGTTTTGTGGCGAGACACAGCTAAACGCCTCACATTTACACGGCTGCTCAAGCTCCACCGTCTTTCACTTCACCAGTAATGGGAGAGAAGGGGGAGGAAAAAATAAAAAAAAGAGGTAAGACACGCAGACAACCCCCCCCCCCCCCCCATTCCAGAAATCAATAAAAGTGACAGTATTTATTTGTGTGCATGAAGTTATCAGTCGCTGTAAGAAATTTGGCGCTTCAAAATGCCTCCTCCGCAGAAGAGATCACAATCCGTCAGGCTCCCTGACTGCTCCCCGGCACACGACGAGAATAGCAATGGCGCCAAATTCACCTGACTTTAATTGCACCTAAGCTGGCGTTTCAATCGAAGACATCTGCGCTAGCCTCTGGAAAACTGGCCACGAGTTAAATCCTCGGGCTTGTTTCTACCCTTGGTAAAAAGCATCTTTAATCTTTATTTGACGAAATAATTTGTGACAGCTCTCTCTTGATACCATGAGACACAAATTCATATCGTAATACTCGCCTGATATTGTTTTTTTTAGGCTACCTGTTATGTAAATGCACCGTGTCGCTGCTATAAACAGAAGGCAATTTGCTTATCAAATTCTGTTTGGCGGCTTTGCTTTGTTTGGAATACATTAAGCTTTGAGGCAGTAAAGATACAAGGTGATAGATCAAGATGCTGTCAGCTGCTGCGTGTTCCTCGCTTCCTTTCTGTGTCTGTCTGCAAGTCTGGTGGCTGTAAGGCACAAAGACATTTGGGAAGCTTGGGGGCTGCCACCTGCGTCCCTGCGCCCCGGGGGAGCGTTGCGGTGGCGTACCTGGCCGGGGTCTGCGGGCACCGCCTGGCGCCTGGCAGGGCCAAGGCTTATTTTAAGGCAGGGGCCGAGTTCATTATGCGCTAAGCAGCGTAAATCAAGGATCCATCACTGCCAGGGTCTCGACTGGGCTGCACTATCAAACACAGCTGCGAACACAAAACACCCGCCGCAGATGGAAAATGGGCTCCGAATAAAACAAGCACAGAACAACAACGGAATATTAACGAGGCTCGGCCGGCAGCGTGCGGATCGGAAAGGGGGAGCGAGGGGGCTGCCATGATTATCAGCCCTAATGGATGCCAGCGTTCGCTCACACTGTGCGCGCCTGTAAAAGTACATGAGCAAGTACGTTCAAGAACACAAATTCCTCTCTAAAATCAGCAGAAATGCGTGTAATCATTTTCTGAAATCCTGTCAAAATTGGTTCCGCATCAGCATTTAGGCCGAGGTATGACTGAAATCAAATTTAAGCTTGGGTTTGAATTACTGAGTAATGACTGTGTGGGCCCATAATCACTCATTTAAGTTATTTTTGAGTGGGCAGCACACACACACACAGGCAAGCATGCAGAGTAAAAAAGGATATATGACAGGCTAGCGCTTATTTTTACAGTGCAGTGATTTAAGGGGAAAAGCGAAAAAAAACTAAAAACAAAAAGAATACATGAAAAATACTTTGTGCAAACTAATAAGTTTGAGATATTATGTCAAAATCCATTGACATCCCTAGTCGTAGTTCAAACATAATCACAAACTATTAACATTTCTATAAAGTAAAGTTCTTTAACCAAAGAATTCACCCAACCATTTAAATTTTTTTAGCTGTACAATCTTATATTTACCAAGGCTACATTTATAGTACTTCCCAAAAATGCATTGAACAAGTACAATTGTAGAATAATGTTACAATTTAAAATAAATGTTTTCATTTAAATAAATGTAATTTATATTTTAAACATTTCTTTATTACTCAAATCTTCAGTGTCACGTGAACCTCCAAAAGTAATTCTACACTGATTTAGTGCTTCAAAAAAGCATTTCAAAATGTTATTATCAGTTTTGAAAAAAAGTTGTTGCTTTCTTAAAAGAAAGTTTACTCAACAGCAATTATTTAAGCCAAAATCAGTAATACTATAAAAACTGTATCTTTACTTTTTCTATTACTTTTGGATCCTTGCTGAATTAAAAGTTTCAATTTTTATAAAAAATATCTACATTTGTTTATTATTACATTACTTAAAATATATTCATTAACTTAAAATAATGCAGCAGTGCATATACAGATTTCAAATTCCAACATTTCCATGGCCCACATTTCATGATCGTAACTTAATTTGTGGAAAAGTGCTGAAGCAGTCCTGTTACTATTCATAAGTAGTTCAAAAATAGTTTATTACTATTACAGAGTTAATCATACTGAAATTTCAAATGACGAACTGTGAAAAACACTTCACAGTCAATCTGGATTAGATTAACACATAAATAAAATGATTTGAAAGGCTAACAAATGTATTTATATGAACCGCCCGATGAGTCACAACGCAGTAGTGATTGTTTAAAGTCAAACCTAATAATGGAAACTAATTATACTAACAATAATTCTAAATTACATACAAACTACACAAAGCAAAATACATCTGGTGTGGTATTGATGAAATGGTAATGGTACTCGAGCCCTACTGATGTTGCTGTAGGAGTACATAAGATAAAAAAAGGTTGGGAAACATGGCTTTAGAGGAATATCCATTGCTTATCACATCAGCGACTCAGTTTCCAGCAATAAAAAAAAACCCCACTGTGAATGAGATTAAGTAGATCAAAGGAGAATTAAATGCGAGCAGCCAGTCTTCTTTTTTGTCCTCTTAAAAAAAAAAAAAAAAGAAAAAAAGAAGAAAAAAAAAAGACTTATTTTCAGTGATTTTTGCAAGTGCCAATAGCAGTTTTTCCCTTTCAGCTCTTTGACAAAAGCCCCCACATCACATTAAACGGGTGCTTGCTAGCGCTCATTGTAATTTAATACACGCCTACAGAGAATTGGGTTCAAACTAGCGCGACGCTGCGTCACAAGCTCTTCTCTCTCCCTCTGCTCCACCGTTGACATTTATGCATGCAGGCGGCAGAGTCTGCTCCGATGTGCGGCCCGCCGATGACAAGAGAGTACAGTAAGCATTTGGCCGCCTTGAACCACCAGCCAGCCAATAAGGGCAGAGTGGCCTGCAAACAGGCGGGCTTTGCTCATCTCCCGCTTTCGCTTTAAATATTCATCCCGACCACCACCGAGTAAAGTAACTCTGACACATCAGGCTGTTATTTAAGGTCAGAGACTATGGGGAAAAAGGCTTTCTTGAGAAAATGGGATTCATTTCCAGCGTCTCATATTCAGAGACAGTAATAGAGAGCGCTCCACGAGTCGCCACATCTGCTCAGCCGCACGCCTGGCCACATGGGGATGGATCTGCCATATAGCAGGGCCGGTCTGACTGGGGAGGGCGATATCTGCGCTGTCACAAGCCATCACAGCTCTGTGGCCTTTCGCTAAATGACATGTCACTTCAGCCCGCTATCTTCATTCCATCCACCTCCATCCAGAAGGTGATGGGATGACGGGTGGGAAAAAAAAAAAAAAAAGGCATTACAATGACTGTACCAAGGACCCGATTTAAACAGTCTTCAGGGTGAACCACTTCTCAGCGTGTTTAAAATAATCATTTGGATGTGCATAAAACATCAAAGCATCAAATTAGTATGTATTACTGCGCCGTTCCAAAAATGTGGCTCCTGAGGCCACCAGTTTAAGCAAATATGTGACATTAAGAAACACAAAACCATGTGGTAAAGAGCTGATGGGAGACCTGTATGCGAACGGAGATGGCGCTTGAGTGCGGTGTGGCTAGGAAATGTGCGGTTGCACTCGCTGCAGATGTAGCTGCGCACGCCTGCATGAACCTCCATGTGCTGCTGCAGAGCCGTCTGCGTCTGGAAGCGCTTCCCACACAGCAAACAGAAGATGGCCATATCTGATCCTGAGAACAGACAGAGTGAGATGTTAGCATGTATGAACGATACCATATAAAATATTATTTTTTTTTAAAGGTTTTGGCTGACTAAAAACTGTAAAATTGACTTTTGGGCAAGAAATGCTGATTACCCAATCAATCAATCTTATTAATCAATCAATCAATCAATCAATCAATCAATCAATCAATCAATCAATCAATCAATCAATCAATCAACATGGCAAGATGCAACTATTTTCTTTGTTACCTTTTCACGTGTGCAATGAGTAGTCAAAATATTGACTAGAATGAATATGGAATACAGAAATGAGAAAATATTGGCATTTGAGAATGATTGAACATTTAATAAAAACTATTTGACTTAATGTTGTACTTTTTAAATTGACACCTCTGATTGGCTTCTGCATTCTTAAGCTCAACAGAAACATGTCTGATTAGTTGTACTGCTCAATGCTGCAAAAAATGTGCAACAAAAAAAAAGTGATGCAATGTCTACAGATCTAAACGTAATGTCATGAAAAAAAAAATTTTTTAGACTTTCTTTTTATCACAACAGTTCTGATACTCTCATCAGAATGAATGCCCAAATGTCTTTTAATGGCATTATTTAGATTTGGAATTAGGAACTTCAAACTTAACATTTAAGAACATTTTGGCTTAAGAACTAGTTTTTCTTTCAATTCAGATTTAGAAAAAGTAGAAAAGGTTTTTGATAAATAACACAATGCCATGAATTGACACTTTTCACTTTAATTTCAAAAGCAGTAACAGATTTAGTTATATTGTGCAGGAAAATATTTTAGGGTGTTTTTTGTTCTTTACTTTGTAATTTTTGCCTCAAGGCCCCCATAGTTTTTGAACATGTGAAGAACTATTATTTGTCTGATCCCTTTTAGCAAACAATCATTATTTTTACAATTGATTTTGATGATTTATGCTATACAGAAATAACAGGTTGTGAATCACATGATCACTGCAAAAACTGGACAATCAAGCTGAAAAAGACAAAGATTCATTTAGAAAACAGCCTCAGTCTTTGTGGATCAATAACAAAATCTAATTCAGTACCACAGGGTGAGATGCACATATAATACGGTGTCATAAGAGGTCAGCGGAGAGATAAAGGAAATGACAAAACACAACTAGAGTGGTTAGCTTGAATTAATATCAGCAAATCACTGAAATCTCTGCTTGGGAAAGAAAAAAAAAAAAAAAGATACACCTGGGTGTTTAAAGAGATAAAGCGAACAAAGTGAGCAATTTTTCCCTTTCTTTTGCTTCACTCTCATACACAGACTCACTTCACACTTTTTTCAATTATCAGGCTCTAGAAAACTCTGGGGAAAGTGGGAGTGTTTTAAGCTCCGCTTCTATTTCATGAGTCGATAACACATCTTTGGGGCAAAGCTGCCACTAATTTAAAAATCTATGAGGAGCCCCAGTCTCATGTTCATAAAGCACGATCAATCAGCATTTGCTGGGGAAAAAAAAAACAGGAGCGATTGAGAGGATGAGAGGAGGAGTTGTAGATGAGCGAGAGAAACGACTATTCCTGTTCTTAAATCTCAGACAGTGCAGCTGAATTGTTGCTTCTCTGTAAATAAATACTGACAAACCTTCCTTCTGGCTTTCTCTGCTCTCCCTCCCCCTCTCTCTGTCTCCATCTTTAATGGCTCTTTACGTCTCTCAGTTTATCGATGAAAAAAACAAAGGGAGGGCATTGATTATAGAAGGGAAATTCGAAAAGAAGTTTGCTTCAGGAAGGTTCATGGCCAAACTGAAAGCTGCAACTAAACAAATAGAGGCACATTTTTTGAGTGGATGGATGGGGGGCAGATGAAAGACAGGGTGACAGGAGGAAAGAGGGCAGGGGGTCGGGAGGAAAGGCTCTGAGGAATGCGAGAGGTTAGGTGGACTGTGACCCATGGAGCTCAAGGGTCTGGATGGGGTGGAGGGAAAGACTAAGCCACATCACCAGTGCTGAACTGTGATTGCTCTTAAAATCCCACATTATTGGTGGCTGAAAGATTTAATGATGATAATTTACCCACTTTTCATTTCAAGTGTTTCTCAATCAGAAAAGCCCAATCAGTGACCATGTACTGTGGGCTCATGTCTGTTTTAAATGGTAAAATATTAAGACATTTGGATACATTTGAAGTCAATTATATAAAACTGTTCTAATTTTGATATTCAAATCAACAGGAGAGTGTATGGAAGTAGGTCAAGTTAGTTTTTACATTTGGGTTGATGCGATTTAAAGTTTTTAAAGACTGCATCTTGCTTTTTTAATTATAAACAAATAATTATTTGAGTAATATTGTTAACAATTATTACAATTTCAAACTTGATTGTAATTTGACTATACTTCAATGTATTTAATTAATATGACTCCAAAGCTCAGCATCATTAATATCTGGTGTCATGCAATTCTTCAAAAATCATTCTAATAAGCAAATTTGTTGTTATTAAAGTTGAAAACAACTGTGATGCTGTGTGGAAACATACTGTCCCTAAACATTTGAACGATAATGTAGCTGTGCTTGACTAGTGAGTAAAAAAATACACTGTTAACACACAACAAGAAGAACATATTTCAAAATAGTGGTTTCCATTACCGATCAAACAACACACCTTACAGTTGCACCACATTTCTTAGGTAGTGAGAACACTTCCAGTGAAGAAAGAACACTATTTTGGGAACAGAAGAAGGGCAGGGGGGACAGTTGATAAAGCGGCAGCCATGAAGGGAAGTGCAGTGTCCATGTGATTGGTGTTAGCTAGAATTAAGTGTTCCTTGGTGTGAAGTAAAGAGCGTCACAAGTAAATGGCCTGGCTGGGAGAAACTCTTCTGTGAGGTACTGAAGGGTGAGGTATAGAGGGAGGGAGGGAGGGAGAGAGAGAGAGAGAGAGAGAGAGAGAGAGAGAGAGAG
>CAIGQW010000287.1:565840-578107 GCA_903798125.1 Danio choprae
GGTAGGGTTGGATTTACTAGAAAAGCTGAAGGAACAAAAGAAGACTGGCCCATTGTGAAGTAGCTCGGTTGCGTCTCCAGTGAATCCTAATCTATTCAGGTCACTCGTGGGACAGGGGGTTAATCCATTACAGGGATACTTCAAGGTGGGAAACTCAATCAACAAAGTGTCTGTGTTTGTATGGTTTTTTTTTTTTTATCATAGCCGAAGATTTTCCTGTACTTCAGTCTTTTTCCCACCTCTTTTATATAATACCTCCCCCATGGCATTTAATTACCTATGGTTATTAGCACAGAGATACGACGCATTCAAAACCGAGGCGGATAATGCTTGTTCGACACAGGATGAGTCTTATTGTAGCGGGCAGAGGCTTCCCATCTTGAGCGAGTTTGGCGAACAAGATCGGGAGATTCCTGCTGGCTTCTTTTACAGCACGTGAATCGCCAGGCCTACAGGAGTCCGTAATCTCCCCACAAAACTTTTATTTTCCTTTGGACATGTGCTCCTGTCTTGCCTCACAATGATCGCATCAAAGCCTCGCTCTCATCGAGATTCTTGCCAGACGGATTTAGACATCACTATTTGCTGTCAAATCTCCGTCGAGAAACAATGTGTGCTGTGGCCATCATGCAGAGATGCTACAAAACTCTTTCCCCCCACTGTAACTACTAAGCTGGGATGGTGACCTTCGGTGTAGACTGTCAACTGTGGTGGGTCTTTGCAAAAAAATAAAAGGCCACCAGCTTATGTTCCCAAAGTGGATCCTTCACACAGACACCACATCGAGTCAGTTGATAAAAGTGGAACTCATTGTGGGAATTTATACTTCGCCTAATGGCTAAACATTCTTGCCAACAGATGATTACTTCTGGGTGCTGGCCGCACGTCTGCACATGGTATCTATCAGCCAACTGAGCATCTCACCCACTGGAAAACTCATTTAGATCCTATCTAGGGAAAAAATTAGTTGTGAAAAAAAGAGAGAGGCCAGGCCGGTCTGCGCTTGATTTAATTTGGTCACTGATACAGAGTCCAAGCACTTGTGCCCTCTGTATTTTGGGAAAGGAGAGGGGGAAAAAAATAAAAAAGCTTGTGTTCAATAGACCTGGCATAAGGACGCACACATATATACACACACACACCACTCGAAAGGATTTAAGCCTCAAACAGGGTCTAAGCCGCTGCCTCTGCTGGACTGGCGAAATCCCACATAACACATTCAGATAATCATTTCCAGTCTTTTCGGTTAAATCTTACATCCCTCTGAATGGGGCTTGAAAAGCTAAATTGACATGAGGTCAAATGATTTGCGGTTTAAAAGTCACCTGTTATTCACCCTGCCAGCTCAAAACAGAAAGGTCAGCGCTGCACGTGTTTTTACTGTATGACACAGCTCGAGGACATCATATGTTCATGGAAAGCAAAGGAAATCGTAATAACGTGATTTAAGCTGAAATAAAATTAGTCCATTTTTGGAACAAAGATGTGCTTTATGTGTCTTATCATTCTGGTGGTGTTGCTGAAAATACTGTAAAATTAGGTTTGCCAGTGTATCATTCAGACGTGACTCGAATGCTGCAATAATAGCAAGTGCATGGGCCAACCTGCAATGAGGATAATGAAGGCCTACAGTAACCAGGCTGGGTGCAGGCGGTCAGCGGGGCTCGGACAGATGGGTCCTCCGCTTGAGAGTGGGACAGCTTGCTCAGTAATGGATGTAGAATGAGATATGGGGATAGAGTCTGGCACAGCTAATAGTCATTTAATCAGCTGCAGCTGACCGGCACATGGACACCATTTCTGATGCCATGCTGTTTCTGAGCGATCCAACCCCATCAGCCTTTACCTACAAACACTGCCACAATACAGGCTAAAAGCTTAAAAAAAAAAAAACAGCACTGAAAAATGCATTTGGATCAAAGCAACGCCCTTGAGAGAATTTCTTATGAGCATCATGCACCTATTTGTTTGAGGTGGCACCCTTTTATGCATTTGTAAGTTGTTTTAGAAATACATATAAAACATTAATATACGATACATCAAATCTTGGTGATTACAAAACTGTAAAAAAAAAAAAAAGTTTTTTTCACAGAATCATAAAAATGTTTAATTTATTTACAAATCACATAACATTAAAATTATTCTGTTGTTAGAATTGTTTTATATTATTTTAGATTATACAATTTTTTATATTTATTATATAAGAAATTTAATATATTAATGTAAATATTATACATACTACAAAAAAATTCAACACATTTTTAATATAAAACTTAAAACATACAATTAAACATATATTTGTGTAAAATATGTTACAAATGTTTTAAGGAGAGAAACAGTGCTGGTATCATTCTAATAACTCTTTGTGTTTGTCTTAAAGTGCCTACATGGGCATAACACTTGTGGCCACTACAGCTAACAAAATTGCCTTTGCGGAAATTAAACAGGACGCCAAAACCAGCCCACATGCATACGAATTGGCTTGTGCAACTTTAATGTGCACTGACAGGTTAATTACGTCACAATTAACTAAATGCCTAACAGCCGCTCTACTAGTAGTGGTATGATTGAGTTAATAGAGGGGTATGACGTGACCTGTGTTTACCGGTGCCACCGACCCCATTTGACAGAGTGACAAGCCTGCGGAGAGCTTGAGAAGTGGAAGCCTTTGGGCACATTCTTCTGGGATATTTTCAGATTTGGGAGAGAAAGTGATGGTGGTGGGGGGATGAGGGAACCCAAAAAAGCACTCTTTTCTTTCTCGCTGTGCCAAAACACAGCCGTGTTGCTCTATTCCTTTCTCTTGCTCTGTCAAAACTATTTCTGGCTTCCTCTGTGGCCTGGTTCACTGGAGTCACGCCGTGTTCCCACCGAGTAAATCCGCTGTTCTCTCTCCTAAATGGTTTGCATATTTTCCCTGTAACACAAGACTTAAAAAGGAGAGAGGAAATCAAGAGGGAAGGGGGAGCCGTTGCTATTATATCTGGATTTACATGCAGCAAGCTGATGGGACAGTTTAAAGGTGATCACCGTCCAGAACAGCATCTGCGAATACTAAACCAATAATGGCAGTGATCATTTTCAGTCAAATTGGCGAGCTAAAGAGTCCTGCAAGCCTAACTGATTCATCGATAGAGATCTGATTGAGGAGACCCAGGAGCTTCATGGTCAGTTTCCTCATAATAGTTTTGTCAAAGCACAACACTGAGTCTCACAGCTTCTGCAGAAATGCCACAACTTTCCCCCCTCGTCTCATCTCTTCCAGTCAAAGCGTCTCAGCAAATACAGCGCTGTGTGGGGTAAAGCGCATCTCTCGGCTAGACATCATATCAGCGCTTCAAATTTGAAATGAGACTTGTCTCTTCACACTCTGTAAAAGTCAATACTCCTCATTTAAAATGCACAAAAACACACAAAGGCCTCTTCAGCTGGATTCATGAGTGAATTTTTCATTGCAGTCCCTTGAGATAAGTGATCGTGAAGCTGAAGTCTCTTCAAATTGGGCTGCCCTTTAAAGTAGGTCAGAACTGAGACTCCAGTAGCACTGGGGCTGTGCGTCAACAACAGCACATGATGTTGTTTTTCTCTCAGAGTCCTGGCACCAAACACGAGCGACCATTTCTGCGCCTTAACCAACCTCTCTCCAACTGTCTAAAAGCCCCTGACGTCACAGGCGACAAACACATCGCCAGGGAATGCCATCAACACAGATCAGAGTCATTCCAAGAGCCAAACAGTAAAGTTTAGGTATATTACCAGGCCTTTTTGTTACTGCGTGAAGAATGATTAAATGTTAAATAAATAGAACATGTGAATAACTAGGCGAAATAAACCTGATTTATCACTCTAAAATACGACAGGCTGTACACAAGGCCTCTTTTCTTTCCATCAGCATATCACAGCAGCTGATTTCTCTGACATCAACAGAAGTGAGACGTGTCTACAAAGGGACCCATTGAAGTGGCGGTGTTAGTCTGGAATGAGGCAGGAATCGTGCCGACCATTTAAAACTCAAACAAGTTGACAAAAGTTCTTTTAGCTGGGATTTTAACTCTATTTTAGATGTGCAAGTGTTCAAATTAAACAACTGCTTGACTTTGAAATTATAGTTCTTCTCAAAATTATTGGTAATAACATATTTATGTTGAAAGGACTTTTATGTTCATCAAGGCATCTTTTTTTTTTTTTTTTTTTTTTAACAAGAAAATACATAAAAATCTGCAATTTTATTACAAATACAATTTAAAGTTTTATCATTTAATTTGCTTGAAATGAAAGCTCTGATGGAAAGTATCACACAAGCCTTCAGAAATGACTATTTTGATTTGGTGCTCATGAAACATTTTATTGTCTGATAAAACTTAGCTGTTGTTCACAGCCATTTTAGGTTGCAGGAGAAACAAAACAAAATACTATTTGTATGAACAATACATCATGCAAATCTTCTTTCACCGCAATATGAGCAATGATTATTGGTTTAGTTATTTTGTTTTCTTTTACTCTCAAAATATCAGCAGCCATTTAATTGAATTTTATGAATGACCAAAAAAATTTTTTTTTTCTACTGAAAAAAAAAGTCATCTTATACGGCCTGAGGTTGAGTAAATTAAAGGAAAATGTTATTATTTTTCACTTTTTAATCCATTTGAGACATGCTAGCAGAATACAATTATTCATTTCTTTTGCACAGATCAATATTCCAGAACATTTAAACGCTAGTTTATATATAAACAAATACACAAGCATGCTACTCATACTGTAAGTGAAATGTCTCTGGTTCCTTTTGAGAGGAGCAGGAAATAAACATACACACTACATACAGGTGGGTGGAAAAATACGTTTTCTCTTTAATAGGCAAAATGAAACAAATTCAATATTCTATCAGTCAGGATTCCATCGTGCCTAATTTTGTTGCCGTTTTGTTATTGCCATGTTATTCAATCAGTGCGGCATCTGATTTTTCCATGAATGGCTTTTGTTTGGTCATCTGCAATTCTCCTGATAGCATTACAGGAAATGACCGCTGCTCCCTGAACTTCAGCCTTTTGCCAGACAAGCTGCCAACTTGAAAACTGAGACCTGGATGTTTACAACGACAAGAAAACTTTGTCCACTGTAAACACCACCACCATGCCAACAGCTGTTAACTATTTATAAAGAGGGCACAACTAGCAAGTTACACATCCACTAGGGCTGGTGTGGGGGCAGATATGTGGTTTTGGGCCTGTTAAATAACACTGTTAGCATAACGTAAGCAAGAGTAAAATCAGACTTGGCTTCGTATCAGGATTTTGGATGCTGGCTTGTCACTCTGATCTTACTAACAGTGGGAGATAACAAGGTGAAATGTAAACATTTCCTGTTGTGGCCTTTACACCATCTCTGAGAAAGCTTCAGAAACCACCCTTGGTGCGTAGCAAAACATGGATGTTTGCGTATCATGGCTAGTGTTTAGGAAAAAAAAAAAGAATCCGCAGACATAAAAACTCCCTATAACCCACTTCAAGTCTATCTAGGCTGTGAAAATGAAGCATATGGGTGAGCATATTGAGGGATTGTGGGAAAAAAAAAGCCAGCGTATCAAACTAGCCATGCGTTATAGCACATTTAAAATATAAGCCTGGTAGCCACAGGGGAGGCTGGCCTCACTGCTGTTCAGGTCCCTGGCAGGAAGACAAGTTTCACTGCCCATTTTTTTTTTTTTTTTTTTTACTTCAGACTCCAAATCTATATTTAGCCAGGCTTTTCCACTGGTACGCCTTTCTCTGATCGTTAGCCCTGTTTAACCCCTATTTACAACGGGCCCCATATTGGTCAAGGCTCTCGGGAGGCCCAGTCAGCGAGGGCACGGCAAGCCTTTTACGCATGTCTGTCAAACAACACAAAGTGCACCCAAGCAGTTCTGAGGCCAGGACAGGAAATTCATATAGTGATATATTCGTCATTCTGCAAGAAAGTGAATACTGCTCAATTTAGTGTGTTCCAATACCAATTAACTTTACTAAAGGCTATCTTTAGATTACCATTAAGAAGCAATAATTGTTTTAATAGCAGCAATTAATTCAGTAGCAAAAAGCTAATCAAATAAATAACAAAAATGTTCAACTGTCCATGTAATCCTGCACTGTCGTTTTGTGAATTCTGATTGTCAAGGTTTTTGTTATTTAATGCATTTATAACTTTTTGAAAGTGACTCATACAATATTTTGCATTTGTGACAATATTGGTACAGTTGACTATAAGAACGATACATATTTTTCATATACATTTTTGCAGCATCATAGTTATCGCCCTTGGTGTGAATGTGTCTTTGGGTAGGTTTAGGTACGTTTAATTTTCCCCATTACGTTTAATTTTCCCCATAAATCAACTAAAAACACTGACTGAGTGATTGACTTAGTCCATGTGCCAAAAACAAGCTTTTATCATTTTAATTAGAGTTTACTTATTGTTTTTTTGACCGAGGAAGAAAGCAAAAGACTCACTTTCAAGTAATTTCAGACCAAATACATAAAATTAACCAAGAGGCATGATACCATAAAAAAAAAAAATCAGGTGTTCGTAAGATTTTAAAAAAACATATGCTCATGTTTTTGAGGTACTGTTTTATCAGACCTTTACAGATTAAATCTACTGACATTTTATTTAAATCCATACCTAATAAATCCAGAGAAACTGAGAATTTAAGTGTTTTTTTTCCCCCATAGCGTCCAAATGCAAATTAAAGTAAAAGGTTTGACAATTAACTACTGACCAATCGTTTAAAACCTTCACATTCTCCACACATCCATCCAATCACAGTTGATGCTAAGACCTAAAGCAATTTTGGTTTACAACAGTGATTAAAAATGTGAATTTTGAACACTGACCCATGTCATTCTGACAGCCATTCCACAAACCTTCGTTCAAGTAGGTCCACTTTAATTCAACACTCTGAACTATTGACTGCACATTTTAAGCATGTCAATCTCAAAAACCTCCTGAAGGTGGTTCAAGGCCACATGGGTGGGATGAATGGCTTCAGCGAAACACAAAATGGGCACACAGTCACAAATGCAATGCATTAACAGCGCTTTCTATACCCAGAGTGATCTAAGCAAGACAGACTGTTAGGCTGTGGAGTGCGAGACACATTTGTGCTCGAACATTCTCCCAAGGGCAGATAGCGAGTGCTGTCTGGAAAGTGAGGAGTCACAGTATGGCAGTGTACCGAGGACCACATGCATCAGGACAGAGGTCATCATATCAGGGGTCAGGCACACGAGAACATATCCCCCCACTCAGGTTGCCATCAAGAACGGAAACCTGAGAGGCGTTCTTACATAGTTTTGAGGGCACCTAATATACAAACAGATCAAACCAAGCTTGACCAGGACACCTAATTTCTACAAATTTCTGGTGCTTCTATTTAAGACTGCTTTTTTTTTTTTAAACATATAGTAAAAAAAATAGCTGATAAATATGACTATTCATAATACATAACTAATAACAATTAATGTGTCTAAAAAAATATGATTTATTCCTGTAATGATGATTTTTCAGTCAATAAATCTTTCAGTATTCATTACAATATGCACATTTGTGCTTATTATTGCATTTCTTTTCCATTTATGTTGAAAATAGTTGTGTTGCTTAATGTTTTTGACAACTTGAGTACCATTGCCCCAAACTATTGAACAGTAGTGTATATAAAGCTATGGGACATAAACATATTTGTTGAGACCACTATAAAAAAAAATCTCAGTTTCTCTAGATTTACAATTCTTATGTATGTTACAATTGTAATTTCTGTGTTTGAGTACATAAGGATGTAAACCGAGGAAGAAACTGGAGGTTTTCCTGCCTGACCACAACATTGTTTTGAGGGCACCTAATAAACAAACACATCCAACCAAGCCTGACCATGGCTGCCCTGTTTCCCAAAGCCAAAAATGGGTCTGCATAGAATGTCAAGCAGGCATGCATGTGCGTAATTGTTGGGGCTGCTTGCCAGCTTTACCCCATAATACCTGCTGGGATGGCTTGCCTTTCACTTATTCAAGTAAATGTTCATGTGTCACCACGTGTCCTAGAGAAGTGGCTGGACTCAACTCCTCAAACACATGATTGAGACCAAAGCTTTATACGTTTATAAATAACCGAAGCAGCTGATTGTTTACCATATTTTGCCAGTAAACACATACAGCTAACCTTGCTTCCTAGAACCCAAACGGGTTACAATTTGATTTAGACTCTGTATTGCATTACTTGCTTTGCAAATACAAATCAATTATTTAAAAGATATTTTAGAATGTATGTATACTGTATACTAAGATTTGAAATTTGAAGATTGGAGACAAAACAGTCTAAATGCAGGGTTATAATATATAACCATAACTAAAACTATAAAACAAAAAGTAGCTTTTTTTTGCTTAAAGTAAATGTACAAAAATGTGTATAAAATATTGTATTTATATAATATATTATTCATTTAAAAATATGATCCAACTTTATATTAGGTGACCTTAATATGTATTTGCATCAAAATATAAATACAACGTACTTACTGTGTTCATAATGTATTGCAGAACCCTGTTGGGTAGGCTTAAGAACAGGTTTGGTGGTATAGGTAGGTTTAAGAGTGGGTTAAGGTATAAGGGATGGTCAACAGTGTAAATACAAATGTAATTACAGAAATTACAGATGCAATTACATGCAGGAATTTAATCAGTCAAAAGTACATGTGTTTACACAATAAGTACATTGTAACAAATTATTAATTTCAGTGTAAATACATATTAGATAAGGCAACCTAATATAAAGTGGGACCAAAAACATATTTATATTTACCATGTAGAAAAATATGAACCTGATTAATTGTTATATAGTCTCACACACAACAATATATAACAATTAGTCAAGCTCCCATTTTCCTAAATACTAAATATATCATAAGCAATATATTCAACATTTCCCATATGTAAATTCATTAATAAACAACAGATGGAAGGTATTCAAACTAGATATATTAATATTCTATTGTCTAAATGCACTATAATCAAAACACACAAATTTCTGAACACATATAAAATGCAAACTAAATATGAATCACAGAATTGTTTGGACCAGCACATGAAAAGACAAATCTAAATGTACATCTGTATATAGTGTACATCTGTATATAGTGTACAAATATAGGACATTTGAGTGTGTTTGATGTGTGCATTAGTGTGGATTAGTGTTTGTTTCACACCTGTGTGGATCTGCCGGTGGGCCTCCAGAGCATCTTCTTTCTGGAACTGAGCTCCACACTGGTCACAGACGATGGCTTTCTCACCAGCTACAAGACACAAACAGAAAAAAACAAAGCTAAAATTATTCAATCTACCTCCTTCAGTGGGTCCTCAGGTTGTGCATGGTGTCATATCTCTTATTCGAATCCCAGAAATAGTTGAAACGATTTGGGGCTTGTTAGTTAGAAGTCTGCTGGATTCACTTCAATGAAACTTGCTGGCAAAAACAGTGTTTACAATGTGTTTTGGAGGATATGTATGCCAAACGCTGATCTTCTGTGCACCGTTCAGTGTAAGCCATGCATCATAACAGGGATTTAGCATTCAAGGCACACTTGAACTAAAAATCCCACAAACACTGTCAAACAAAATCCTAAAAAGAAAATAAAAGCCAGCCATGCATTTGACATCCGAATTCTCAGATGTTGCAATAGGCCATTAAGAGGAACTGCAAGACCATATGATGCCAATTCACCATCTGATCGAGAAATTAGAATTAAGAAACATTAAACATTATTGCATTTACACTGTCTATCTTTTTTTTTTAATTATATAACACATCTGACACTTCTCTGTGTTGTGCCTAAATCTTACCACCTTTATAAGTACAACAGGAAGTCTGAGCTCAGATTAAAAAAACATGCTAAAGTCCATTTCACAACCAGTGTAAAGTTGCAAAACATACTGTACTCTCAGGCAGTGGAAATAGTTTTTTTTTTTTTTTTTTTTCTTGCAGATGATGCTACTCAGCAAAAACTTTTACATTTGGCACAAACAAGTTTCTCTAAACGGTTCAAGAAATCAAAACATCACCATTACCGGCGGTCACATAATACCACTAAATGTTGCACATAATCAGGAACTAGCACAGATATCACTTTAACTCCCCAACTCTCCAAACAGCGTAAACCATGTCTCTATAGCAGTCAAAGCATTGATGCTTAAGTGTTTCCACATTTCAGCTTCTGCCAAGACAAAATGTTTTATTTTCAACTGGACAACCTTGTTTGAAATTGAAATTAGATTAGAACTGAATTGCAAATTTAAATTATAGAAGTAAAAATTTTATTTAATTGCAAATAATAGTTTGCAAATAATGAAAATAGTAGAATGATACAATAGATAAAATATAAGGTTTAAATAAACAGATATAAACTGTTATATAGATAGACAAAGAGATAGAAAAACAAAATGACTGAATTATAAACCGAACAATACAATGATAGATAAATATAACAGATAGAAGAAGATATAATATTAGACTGAACGATAATGATAAACAAAGAAAAATAGATAGAAAGATCAACAGACAGACAGACAGACAGACAGACAGATACACAGCTAGACAGAAAGACAGATATTGGCCAGTGCTGGTGTTGAGCAGGTCTCACATCTGGCCGTGGAGCAGGAAGTTCCTGGAACTAAAGTAGCTTGAGATGGAGGACCAGCGGGACATTGATCACCACCTTAAGTGGCAGAGAGGGAGAAGGCAGACCTTAAAACCCACCCCACAACATAAACGGCAACTTATTGAAGCAGGTCATTATCTCACAGGGGGTGACACATCCAGCCACCCAGCAGGAGCGAGCTTCCAGAGTCGGCAAAAGTCATGGAATTAAAGTGATAAATTCTAGCCTCTCCCTTTGATCAATAGCAACTTTCCTGTTAAGCATGGAAAAAAGAAAAAAGAAAAAAACAGTGTGAAAGAAAAACACCTCCCTCAGATTTGGCAGCATTCATAACCCACTTTTAAACCCCTTCCCACCCAAATAAAAAAAGGTAGAGGAAGACCAGTGCTAGAAATAACTGCCTCTCAGGCAAAAATAAACAAAACAAAACAAAAAAAAAATGGCTAAAAAAGAATTGCTCTCTAGAAACTCCCACTTCCTCCCCCCTTCTCTTGAAGTTGCCACAGCGATGGTGAAGCTGACATAATGGGCCCTTACACAACTGTGGCTCCCAACAAGTAGAGGAGAGGTGCCACGTGCCCGTTCCTTTTTCACTTCCCTCTGAACACAAGCGAAACCCTGGGATTTACAGTTTCCGCCGCCTCAGTCGGTCATGTTTGCCTCGGCCGCACAAGCATGAATAAAATGATGTGAGTGCAAGCGGAGCCTTTAAGGGAGCTGCAGCAAACATCCAGCGTCAGATTACCCAGCAGTGGAGCTGCACTGCCTTTGTTGATGAGTCCCTGAAGAGAGTGATACTAGAGC
This sequence comes from Danio choprae, assembly GCA_903798125.1. NCBI lineage: Eukaryota > Metazoa > Chordata > Actinopteri > Cypriniformes > Danionidae > Danio > Danio choprae. The sequence continues at coordinate 577,326 of CAIGQW010000287.1, forward strand.
ACAGCTGTAATGGAAAGACCTGTGAACAAGCACATTGTCTAATGCTATAAAGGTGGATTCTCATCACACACTCTGATCAGAAGCCTCCCTCCCCTTGTCGCTCGGAAGCGGGAACATGAGTAGACAAATACAGCGCAAACAAAAACATACCCTTGCTGTTCGGTGAGCCTACACAAATGCGTTATATAAGACAGCACACTCAGTACACAAAAAAAAAATTATAAAAAAAAAAAAGCAAAAAAATAAAAATCCATATAAAAAAGAAAAACAGTGCCGTCAGAACAATGAGTACAGACAGCGTGCTCTCCTGTTTCCTTTAGCGGTAACGAGCTGTTCTGTACAGTTTTATTTACACTATCCTCTTATCAGTCACAGAACAGTACGGTGACTGCCAATTGGAAAGGACAGCCAGGAACTGTGTGTTCCCTCACTCGACTAGATGTGTACCGCAGGCAGAACAATTTCTGTATCAACCAAGACAAAAATGCTGGCCGACTGCCAGATCCTGCTCATAAAAATGCACGCATTCACGCAAGCACGCCAGTTGTGGACGCGTGGATGAGTATATTTGTGTAGCGCTGTCAGTCTGATGCAGGGCTCCAGACTCAGACAATGACTAGGGAGCCAGTGGTTCCTCAAATGAAGCATTTCGGAGCCAACTCACCTTAGCTGCCAAATTGCAGAATCGCTTGGTACCGATGGTAGTCAGAAGTGCTGCTGTTCACTCAAGTTCCATCAAAATATTACAGTACATTTAGAGTTTAGTGTTGCAGGTCACTAAA
>CAIGQW010000287.1:578117-589127 GCA_903798125.1 Danio choprae
AATAAAAACACCTCTCCAAATCATTCCAAGTACTCAAGGTAATAGTTTGCTGTAAATTTTCAATCAGATGTAATTGAAAAATGATTCACAGTTCAGTGAGGGAGTCAGTTGTGAACACAAAGGCTTAAAAATGATTCACAGAGTAAATGAGCCCGATTCAAACCACTAATGCCATTGGGAGTCTGCTTAATGAATCTTTAAATTGAATCATTAAAAAAACCATTCATAAGAGTCATTTGTTTGCAAATAAGCCATCACGGCAAAAGAGAGTACACTCTCGAAAACGTGATTAACCAAGGCCACCTTACGAGATGATATCTGACGAAGAGAGATTTCCAGCAACAGCCCTAGATTGTAGATTTCAGTTTGTAATCGTACAAGCAGACACGCAGCTAGAGAAATAGAGCAGCACAGATTGAATTTCCAGACACTATACAGTAGATTACGCTCTACTATCAGAAAATGAAAGAAGTCAGCTGGTTAATATTTATATAGCCTTCAGAGAACAGAAAGAATAGCAAAAGAGATAAACACTGAGGATATCTAGGCTTCTTCTGATAGTTTCACGGTCTGGTGCGCAGACAGAGGATGTCTCGGGACAGACCAAAGCAGACAAATATTGACTTGCTAAACACACTTTCACATCAAAGACGCTTCTAAATTTATCTGCTCGAAATGAGCACAGTGTTGCACATTCATTCACTTGTTTTTTAGCCCGCTTTAAAGCTCTTAATCCATTTTGCCTGCAGACCAATTTATCTGGCCAGCAGGTCACACTCGGTCCTGTGTTTATTTTCATTCTTTCACTGTACGACGCCATCGTTTCAACTGTCTAGTTGCAGATATACTCAGGCCATTTTAGTTCACAAAGATGCACATACGCATACAACCTATCAGTAGCATACAGCCGGATGCTGCTCTCGCACGCCATCCAATCCAAATGCAGAACAAAGCAAATATGAGCGACAGGAAAATGTTTGCGTATGACCCTGGTGTGTGGCGGTTTGACCCGTCCACTGCAACAAAAGGTGAAAGGTTCCATGTGTTTTCCTCTTCCTTTCTCGCCTCATTTTTTTTCTCCTTAAATTATGACTCTGGGCAGCCTTCCCGAAAGTATGGAGAGAGGACAAAGGGCTTTCAGAAGTGGAGGAAACAGGAGCTGGGCTGGGAAGGAACCTGTAGGTTTAGCTTGGTGTGAAGTGGCAGGAAATGAGCGGAGCCTCTCACTGGCATCTCAATATTGGTTTGCCTATGTTTAAGCTGCCACTAAACTTGAGGTGGGAAGTTTAGAATTGCTGCCATCTGCATTGATGCCAGCACACACACACGCACACGCAGGCAAACCTACTGGAAAGTGTGGAGTTGAGTCAATCTTGGTTTTGAAATACTTTGGCAACACTTTAGAATAAGGTTCAATATTCAAAGATTATCCAATTCACCCAACAATTTTTTTATTTTTTTTTATTTACTCACCCTTTACTCATTTCAAAACTTTATGGGTTTATTTTTAAACACAAATTAAGATATTTGAAGAATGCTGAAATCCTGTAACCATTGACTTCCATAGCATTTGTTTTCACAATTATGGAAGTTGATAGTTAAAAATTTTCAGAAAAAAAAATCTTAGCAGTGTATAGATCTGTTCAACTCTATCTATTGTTCATAACATTCATTTTTCGTTAACTACTGTGGTTAACTCCTGTTAAACATATATCTGACAAAAAAAACTAATCTTAAGAGTATAGATGTGTCATAATAAATTAATAATTAATTACTGAGTAGATACAGAATTATGCAGGCAACTTTGCTTTGTGTTTTAATCATCTTGTTACAGAAGCGTTAGATTTTTAAAACCGCATTACATGGCTAATTGTTCGTGCAACCAACTGTCTGGTCAATGTTGTCAATTCTTAGTCATAAATGGAAGAGAAAAGTGCTCCTTGAAAAGTTTGCATGTACAGAGAAAACGAAAGGGCAAGAAATGATCTGCCTTTGCTCTGCTTCCTGATCAATACCTGTGAGGTCGGCTGAAAACAGAGCGATACCTTGAGCCCTCTTTTATTTATCACTGGAGAACCTGAGAGTCTGACCATGCGGTGAACCCTTTCCCCAAACGACCACCGAAACTTCAACCAACCACTGGATTCTCCAATTGAGCCGTCTTTACAGTGCTGTAAATGCCTTTACTGCTGGGCGCAGAGCAGTGGGAGGCCGGTTCTGCTCTTTCCTTATTTGCCTTTCATGAGCAGGGAGGGTGAATCCAGGTCCTGAAATATAATTGGATGGGTCGACATCAACTTAAGAGTGGTTTTGTGGAAAGCTAGTAGCCTGATATAGATTTCAAGTGGTCCAGATGAGATGAAAGATTAAAGAAAACAAAACTAACAAAAAATACAAAACAGACACTAGATTTTATATTGTTGGCCCAGTTAAGTGGATTGACCAAAGTAAAAACCCAACAAAAAACAAACAATAGTTTATATCATTGGCCCAGTTCAGCTAATTGACCAAGCAGAACGAAGTAAAACCAAACAAAGACAAAAAACAACAACGAAACTGATACAAAAAAACCTATTGTCAATAACAAAATAAAAACTTAAATAAAAGAAATTGAGACAAATTAAAAAAACACAACAAAACACAATATAAACTAAACAAACAAACATAAATAAAAAAAGAAAAATAAGCACAATAAAAAGCCACAAAGTCACTTGATGGCCAATGAGTAGCTGAATGGGTTTCAAGTCAGATATGAAAGTGGATATGAAAACCACTTGAAGAGGTGAAAAAAAGAAAAGAAAAAAAATTCCCAGGCCTACACATTTTAAATCATGCTTTGAGTACTTAAAGCAATTTTGAGCCTCGACAGCGATGTGATAAATGTTAACTACTAACTGACAAATGCTGCTAACACAGTCAAAAGAACAGTACAGAAGTGCTAGACAGGCTGCACATAGTTAACAGAGCCCATGTATGCTCCACAGGTCAATAACCTGTAAAGATTTAACATTTAGTGCCCATTATTTCCTGCTTTCAAGTCACACATTGTCAAAAGCACTCTCTAGTTTATTAAGGCCCAGGCCAGGAGAGTGGGGGATGGGCGACGGGCTACACAACACGACCTATGTGACAGACACACAGTACAGGTCATTATTAAACTGCTCTACACTTAACACAAGCATGTGATAGAGGGGTGTTTAGTCTTCAAAAAAAACCCAAAAAAACTGTTTTTCCTAAAATTAAAAACAGCCTATAAAAAAAGACACTAATGGTGATCAACAGGAACAACTGAATTCAGTGTACTGATCATAAAACAACAACAACAACAACAACAACAACAACAGAAAACACCAGGAAATGCAAACACACAGAGTTTAACAGCTCTCAGGTGCAGTCATTTACATTTGTTTATCACCTGATCTGAAATAATTCTTCCGCTAATAAAAGTTAATCAGCTTCAGATTCCAAAACGGAAAATAATCCAATTGCTTATTTCGCTTCACGAATAAACGATCACTAGTGCTGTGTGCCAAATGACACTCACTGACCCCGATCTCTCTTTCCATTATGTCACACATCAATTTCAATTATTTTCAGAGAACAAGCAAAAAACCCCACAACCACCTTTTTATTGAATAGAACTGATCAAGGTCCATTAATTCGAATTCAGCATTCATTCCACACCAACTGCAGTTAAAACAACTTATTTAGGGGTCTTTTTAACCTTTAATTAACTTTTATTTAACTTTTATTTAAAGATTTTTTTAAAGAATTTCTTTGGTTACATTTTGTTCCTCAAACATTTTCTTTTGGTTTAATGATATCCTATGCACAAACATTAAAGGGTTCAAATTGTTTTTTGTACACCAATAAGCTCACCAGGGGTTTGATTTATACAATTTACGTAAAAGCCTTGAAGACACCAGAATAAACGTAAATTTGATCAACTAATGATTATAGAACATATGATAATTTAAAGTGGTTCAATTAAGACAATCTTTAAGTTAAATATGTTTACTTGGAGTTATCTTATAGTTGCGCACATTCTCCCGTCAAGTTTTTTTTTTTTAGAGATCAAGAGCATAAACTTTTTGCATCGGAAGTGGCGTACAACCGTTTAGTGCATATTCAATATTTATAAATGAGACCCTGCGTTTAAAATGTCTTTTATCATTTAGCCAATTTAATACATTTTTAAATATATATATAAACACTTTTAATTTGAATGAATATTTAATAAATAATAATATATTTTATGAAACAATATTTTACATATTTTTAATTATACCCATAATAATAATAATAATAATAATATAAATTAACTTGCAGTATATTTAATAAATGTTTAATTTTGTGATATAAAAACATTTATGACAATGCTGTTAAAATCATTGAATGCATTAGTTTACATCAACCATTAGTGAAGTGTGCTAAATGACACAAACTGACCCTGCTCTCTCTTCCCATTATGTCACAAGATTTTTAATAATTTTAAGAGACCAGGAACCTTCCATGCCTAAAAAACAGTAAGGAAAGGGGAAGAGAAAGAGGGTGATGGCAGATGAAAAAAAAAAAAGAGGAAAAAGTTACTTCCATAAACTTCTTTTCTTCACAAACGTCGACTGCGCGACACCCCCTTTAACTTCCTCACTAAAACCTTTTACGACGTCCTCACACTCCTTCCAGATCCACTGACTTCCTCTTCATCCTCTTTCGCTCTACATTTGCACACAGAAATTCTGTACAATCTGCATTGACAAGATAGGATATTGATATATAGCTACAAGCTGCGAAACGTACATTTTTTTACAAGCTCCAATTGGCAGCACTTCTCAAGTCAGTTATATAACATGACATTTTTTTTTTCATCCTACAATAGCCTGACAGTGTCTCAGAAGGTTTTGCCCTGTCAGTAGTTGCCTATTAAACATTAATTACTCGTGTTGCCACAGACTGTTTCAAAGTGCCAAAGATAGAGGTGTTTTTCTTGAGCGCTGAAATTGTTTGGACGGCCCGGGATTAGTATTCTGATCCACAGACGTGTTTGCAACAGTAATAACACAATATCCACGGCCGCTTTTCATGTTGAACCTCCCAGTGGAATGGATAGCATAAAAGCAACCCTTGTGTGTCCTGGCTACTTCCAGATGGGACTGCTTTTATCTTTTTTCCTTTTTTTTTTTTTTTTACATGAAAGCGCCGTCGGCAGATCTTTGCTTAGCGTCTGATTCACTCTTCAGCCAAAATATGAAAGTTTCAAAGAGCATTTCATGAGGGAGCTCTTCCATAAATGGGATTCATAGCTTTTTAATCTGCGCTAAGAAATTGATCTAAAAGTTTCCCAAAGCAATCGGCCGAGCTAACGCAACACCGTGAAAAATAAATAAATAAAAAATGAAAATATATATGAAACGCCTACTTTTATTGCTATTACGCAGAAAGCAAATCATATTTCATCCAGCGCATACATACTTCACATTGTACTGACCCACAAACATACAAAAGAATAACAGGATTTTCTTGGCTGACTTAAACAGTTGAGCTTATAAGACTTTCTTTTGTTCGTTCTAAGGGGGTGGAGAGGATGTCATTAGACGTTGACGCATTTAAAAATAAAAACCACACTGCTGCCACATTTATTCAAAACCAAATCCTGGAAACATGCTGTACCCGTCTATATACAGAAGATATAAGATGTAAGGGTCTCGAATAAGACGCCCCCCGGGGAGAGAGAGAGAAGGGCAGGCGGAAACGAATGCGTTTGAATGGGATAAGCAGAATTCAGGCATTTATCACACAAGAGCACACACTCTGTCTTCATGGCCTCAGCCGAGATAAAGGCCAGGTGAGGCTTCGGTGGGTGGCGGTGCTGAAGGGTTTCCACACTACGGTGTGTGTGTGTGCGTGCCTTTGAATGTGTGTTTCACGCTAGAGGGCCCTTCTTAACATGCGCCGGTGTGAACGGAGCCTGTGCTGTAGAGGTGTGCCTGTTCGCTTCAGTCAAACTCAATTGGACTGGCGCAGAGCGTGCCAACACATTCCACCATTTATTTCAACTCCGGCAGCAGATGACCCTCTTAATCTTAATCTAATAATCACCGTCACAGAGGAGGTGCCGCTAATGTGCTCGCATCTAAGAGATTGCGCTCTTTAACGGCTCTTCGTAAATAACTTTTTATCCGCGCCTACATCTAATTTAGAGACATACAACCTAATGTATTCTTAAAGAGACAGTTCGGCAGAAAATATCAGATAGAAACCAGAGACCATTTTTGGGGTGAACAATACATTTACATTACAATTACATTTGCACTAAAGCAGTGCCATGAGTTTGGATGTATTTATCTGTGGCATCTAATTTAGAAAATTACAACCTAATTGCCCACAGCTTTAAGAGAGTGTTCACTGAGAAATCATAACTTGGCTGACTGTCTTCTATGGAACTAAACTAAAGATATTTTGAAAAATATATATTTTATTTTTATTTTATATACTGGTCAAAAAAGGCCTCACTGATCCTGATCATTCAAGTGGTTTGATGCAAGCCCCCTGAAGAGACGATTGCTTTATAAGATGAGCAAAGTTTTTGGCCTTTTATTTACATATAAATACTGATCAGCCAACTTAAAACAAACAAACAAACAAACAAACAAACAAACATAAACATACCTGTGTGACACAGAAAACAAAACTCACTGGTATTCTGCAAGTAAAAAAAAATGCTTACTCTATGATGCACAAGAATTAACCAATGCTTATATGTGAATGAAATAAAAAATTAAATCTGTGCATCATACACATGAAGTAACTGTGTCACTTTTGAACACTTGAGTGAAAACACTTAATTCATATGCAAACTTGATCTTTTTGGGGGAGCAGACTTTTAATAGCGGAATGGAAATCTCAGATTTTTAAGATTAAAATATCTTCATTAGAGTTCTGAAGATTTACACTTGCGTGTTTTCTTATGGATTTAAAACAAAACCACATGTTTTTGCTTTGGAGTGAACTAACTCTTTAAAACACTCTTCAAAATATATATTTAGAATATGTACAGAAAGAAACAGCAGAAAAAGCTATTTAGGAAGTGTATTAAAGGCCTGACATAGGTTTTGATGCATTTGCCTGATGAATGAATCCACTGTCCGGCTGCTCTGCACTCGCTATGGAGCATGAAGCTGGTGGGAACTGTCCGAATATGATCTGAATGCAAAGTGGACAGTGATATGATAAATCCACAAAGGATATCTGTCTGCTCAGCGGCCCATCAGGCCTGGCAGAGCGGGTCCGGTCTCGACGATGAAGGGAGAAAAAAAAAAAAAAAAAAAAAAAAAAAAAAAAACACAAATCCATACTGGCCACAGGCTCCTCTCCAATCTATTTTCTGCTCAGCTGGTTTTAAATGAAGTTATTATGACTCATTAAAATGCCCGCAAGCTTGTGGAAGTCGGCCAATTACAATTTAAATTTAGCCTCCCCTTACAACCCCCCCTTCTCTTTAGCAAAGCCCCCCCCCTCATACACACACACACACTACCAGCAACAACACACTGCATTTTAACCACTGGCTCACAGCTGCAATCAAAGCCTTGATCTTTGAACACAAACAAAGGCCAATAAACAAACAAATCATCATTTTTTCCAGGGACTCTGCCAGTGCTGGAAATCTGGTGCTGGAATTGCAGCTCTTTTCACCAAACTGGTTTAAATCAGCATGACCTAAAATGTCCACGAAAGGATTCTGATTGATAAATGTGCAGTTTGATCACTTGGAGGGTGTTTTTTTTTCTAATGTTGATTAATTATCAGCCACTGGAGTGAATAAGTGACAGCGTGTGTTGATTAGGTCAAGCCGTTCCCTCATATGAATGCCAGAGTTATCAGTGAGGTGAAAGGAATTGTGCCATAAAGGTTTACTGTGATATAAACTGATATAAAACTGAGATACGGCTCAAAGCAGCTTGCTAGACTGGACTGCGTCCAGTGTTTGTTAGTGTCATAAAACAGTAAAAGGGCTTTTCGCACAGACACCATAAAGAACCTGGTGTCCACACTTTAAACTATTTGAACTAAAATAGCCTAAAAATTACAGCCACTGTTAAATAAAGGAATGAATAAATACATGGAATAACATTAGATATTTATTATTACATTTTTTAAAATAAATAATTGTACTGTATTAGGTTAATAAATACTAATATAACTACTTATAAGTTATATACTTGTAATATAATTATTTATAAGTTCTTTAATAGGTCAAAATATCAATAAATATATGAAAATAAATAAACTGCTTATGTATAAATATTCTTGATCCATATATAATATAAGATAATACTAAATTAAAACAAATATGCAGATTATAAGTGTCTAAAATGTAATAAATATTTACTTTAAACAAACATTTAATTTAAATGCATAAACATATCATGTACATAATTATCCATATAAGCTGACAGTGTCACCTTAAATGCATTACATTAATTATTTTTTTTGCTCGTCTTCCCAGCAATACCCATTCAACAAACACGCATCATGCCCAGTCACAGCCAACCCAATGCCAATGCCAAACCGATACACTCTGTGCTGAAATTGTGCCTCTGTGCGTTTTGCTGTATTTTTCAGACCGCTTGTTGTGCGCGCGCACATTGCGTGTTTGTGTGTGTGTATTTTGCTGTACTGCTCTCATTTCCAGCAGAACAAATTAATCTGTGCCCTTCCAGCTACGCTCCCTTTTTGACAGAGGCTGCTCAGAGGAGAGAAATGATGAAGCAAATCCAAAATTCAATCGCCTGTGTTCTGTTTTAGAAGGCACACGGTGTACTGTACAGCCCATAAAACTCCCAAACAGCCTCCAGACGCTGCTGCAATCACCCTCCATCAAAACACTTTGTCTCGCATACAAAAATAAGACCCGGCATTGAGCTGAATACCAAATCAGCCCATTAGAGCACAGGGGCACTTGCTACTTAGCAACCAAAGGGATTTAAAGCTGCAATACCCGACAACAAAGGACTAAGATCAGGATCTTTTACAGGGTATTATGGCTGGTGTGAGCTTATTCCATGTTTTAATCGAAAAATGTTAACAAGATGATGGCTGCAATGAAAAGAAGCAGAGGAATGAAACAAATACCAAACATCCGTCAATGGAACTGTCATAAAAGAGAAAAAAATGTGATAAAAAGGGACTGTGATCCCTTTTTGTATGAAACCGTCCAAATGTGACTGAAATAACAAAATAATGAGACTAATAACAATATAAAAAATGTGTTACTGTAATATTAAATGCAGGATCAGAATACTCTGCTTAATGTATTGCAATTACAAATTTCTCCCTCAATTAGACAACATTAGCAGTACATATTACACATGTACCATATAGCTACTAAAAATATGAAGAGATTAATTAAAAAGTCTGTTTCTCTGCATTTTTGATTTATAGTTTTATTCTGTAAACTTCTGGGGACATTCAAATGTAAAATTACTTAACGTTTACTGTTATTTTAGACAATGCTTTAGACTATGCTTTATCTTCAGAAGAAGAATAAAAAAAAACTCACAATATTTTCTGGAATACCCCTCATCACATTTCATTCATCCATAATTTCAAAATAAACAAACAAACAAACAAACAAACAAACAAACAAACAAAAAAAGACAAACATATTATTTTTATTTAAACTTTGGATTTTGTTAGGATGTTACTGGCCTTTATTTAAAAACAATGCACACCATCATGTTTATTACTTGACATACACCATAATAAACTCAATTTAGAACTGCTTACAAACACTACAAAAGAACGACAATTCATCTTACTGTCAATTACATTTTTACAACACTCAAACCATTTCTTTTCATTATGACATCTCCTGACATGGGCACAGAAAAAAAAAATCTACCTCACGCTCCTCACAGTTCAACCTCTGAGCATGGAGGAAATAAACCCTTGTCAGCTTTTTGATGTGATGTAAACTTGTCAAACAATTACAGAGCCATTACCCCTGTGCCTAATCATTTCTCCTGGCCCTTATAACAGAGGATTTATGCTGCGCATAATTCAAACGTTGTTTTAAATGGGGATTTAATGTACATCAACAGGTCAGGGAAAGTATTATGGGTTTAAACCACCAGAGAGAACTCAGGGCACACGGCCAAACAGAAGCTCAGGCCATTTATCCACGCGGCCCGTCATCCCTTACTAGTGCACATGTGGGAGGGAGAATATGAGGGCAAGACGGGGGGCTTTATCAGCTGCTGTGGAGAATTTACATGAGAGGGTATTTTCTCCCCCTTTTATTTATTTAGAGCCCTTTCTTCCATCGCACACCTCCTCCTCCTCCTCCTCCCGTCCCATTTGCAGGCTTCTCTATTTTGGAATATGTGGCTTGGAAAGCAGTCAAGTTTCATTAATTTCTAGTTTGGGTACAGTATGTTCCTGGACTCACATCTGCGAGCAATCATAAACGCTCTGGAATGTTGGCAGAACATCCAGACCTGCCGGCAGCTGATGATGTCATCAGTGTGAGGGAAGAGCTGGCGAGAGGCCAGACTGACAGAGAGAGAGAGATATAAAGAGGAAAACGCTCGCTCGCTCACTCTTCTCTTTTCCTCTTCCTTCATGCCTTGCATTTTTCTGTGACTCTATTCAGTTGACTATTGCAGCAGTTGTTGGCTGGAGGGTCATAACCCTGAAAAGTGGGTCACGGGTCTGTTTAGATGGGGTCACGGACGGGAGAGAAAGACCTATGTTAAATATGAATTAAAAAAATGGAAGAAAATGTATTTATACCTCTCTCACTTGGTTAAAGCTAACATGATTGAGTTGTGACATGGCCACATCCTTGAAAGCCATGAAGAACATGACAGAGTGATGCCAAAGTGAATTTCAAAATCTAGGCCTAATTTCGTCAGGGACTAGAAGTTATGTTAAGTAACAAGAGGTAACTCAAAACTATTTTATAATAATAATAATAATAATAATAATAATAATAATAATAATAATAAT
>CAIGQW010000287.1:589137-603082 GCA_903798125.1 Danio choprae
AATAATAATAATAATAATAATAATAATAATAATAATAATAATAATAACAACAACAACAACAAATTATGAATCAATCCTTGATAATATTAATATAAAAATAATAATTATATTTATTTTTCCTTTAAATGAATTATTATTATTATTATTATTATTACTTTTTATATTACTATTCTTATAATAAAAAAATATAAATGTATAATTTTAAAAATTGTTCTCATATTAATATAAATTTTATCCTGTGCTGGTTCAGTTGATGTCTAATCCTTGAGAAAAGCAAAATAAAGAACCACTGCTCCCTATTATACACAAAAACACCAGGCAATTTTGACTCAATATGTCTCGAGATTGCGGTAAACTGAGCAATGAAAGCAGCTCAGGAAAAAAAAAATATTTCTCACCTTGAAGGAGGAGGATGCAGATCTGAGCTCTGCGTCTGCGCTTAAACACAGTGTCGACACATGCAGCTGAGGACACCAACCAGGAAACCAATGTGAAATGGGCTGACAAAAGCTCCTACACAACGCAGATAATGGCTCGGCAACAATAGAGCTAAAGAACAGCCTGCGGGCCAAGTAACCCAGCCATAATTGAAACAGCTAATTCGCTGTCATCAAAAGAAAAGAAAAGCCCATGTGCTCGCAAGTCAACTTGAAAGCAACAGCTGATAGATCACAATAGCCAAGAAAACGATTTCGGTTTCTTATAAATGACTGCTATGAGAGTAACAAAACTTTTAGCAACCCCCCTACAAAAAAAAAAACAAAAAACAGCGTGTATATGTGTGTCTGCAATGGCAAATGTGCTGCTGGATGGTGTATACAAGGGGTCTTGCTGTGTTAGGCCTGTCTCAGTCTACTGAGCTAATGAAGTCAAGTGAGGTCCACTGGCTGGGCCCTCTGGAGAATAACACACAGACTTAATCAGCCTGGGCCAGGCACTCTGGCTTGCTAATGAGAGTGTTCACACAGTCCCCAAGTGTACGTTCTGCATGTATGCAAGTGTGTGTGGACAGGTCAGTTCAGTCGGGTCTGGTCAAACAGGTAGCAGAAAGAAAGAGAGAAAGAAAGAGAAAGAAAGAAAGAAAAAAAGAGAAAGAAAGAAGAAAAAGAAAAATAGAAAAAGAAAGAGAAATAGAGAAAGAGAGAGAAAGAAAGAGAAAGAAAGAAAGAAAAAGAAAGAGAAATAGAGAAAGAGAAAGAAAGAAGAGAAAGAAAGAAAAATAGAAAAAGAGAAAGCAAAAAAGAGAAAGAAAGAGAGAGAAAGAGAGACTTTTCTAAAATGTCTTTCATATTTTCTGTTTGCCGCAAGTTACTAAACTTCAAGCTGTCAGTCTTTGACTGAAGAACAGCAAAAACACCATTACAGCTTCAATAATAAAATATGATAGATGATGAATAGCCTGCACTGAAGCAAGAGGAATCAGTGAGATGATAACACAGATGAGCTGCATATCATCCTGAAAAAAATAACTATGCCAAAATAAAAAAAGATATGCATAAAAGCATGAATAATCTACACTAGAGTAAGAAATTATTCAGATGCCAACATGGTTGCATAAAAAAACAAATCATTAAATATTCTAAATTTTCAAATATATATTAAACATAAAAATAGACATTGCATAAAATTACATTTAAATACATTATTTATATACACATTATATTTATAACATATATAAATAATTTGCATTCTGGCAAATATTATTTTAAATAAGTATAAATACACAATACATAAAAAAACATACATAAAACGCACAAAAAATGTTTCTGTGTTATTTTGCTATAGTACAATGGTTTCTGACCTCTAACAGCTACAGTCAGTTACAGCAGCAGATTAAAAAGTATTTAAAAGTTAAAACTACAGATGATATATGCCAAACAGCCTATGTTGATCTGTAATCCCACCGAAAAGCTTTGCCTCCCCTTTCAAAAATGGATCAAAATATGTCCCTTGGCTAGCCTACCCAGACCACGCTCTGCACTCTTTGAAGTCACAAGGGAAGCTCACATAACACTAATAGCCTAGTCGTGCTCCAAATGGCTGAGTCACTTTTTTCCCCCCACTTTTTTTTGCTTCAATACTGTGCTGCCTCGCTACCCAGCAGCTCCCAGACCATGTTGACCTTAAACCTGAGGGAAAAAAAAACACACGCGCACTTTTCCATTATCAGCCCCTCACCGCAGTGCACTTCCACCCAAACTCCAGGATGTGAGGCCTCGCAAGAAGAAAAAAATGCACAAAACAAAACAGCCACCACAACCACTGCTGTCAAACAATTATCTGAAAAAAGACAACACAGGAAAGAAAAAAAAGCTGGCGCAAGATTCACTGTACATACTGTACCCTGGGTTGTGGCAGGCGGCCCAGACTGGCGCCTTGCCAAGTCCACAATAAAACAAACAGAGACAGCGTGCACCAGCCGAGAGCAGTGAAGGGGTGTGTGTGCGCGCGAGTGTGACTGAAATGGTATACCACAATACACACAACATACCTAATACCATTCTTCATCACCTTCACTTGAAGACGAGAGAGCGGAGGAGGTGGAGGGCAAAGCCACTTGCTTGGTGTCACCGTTGTGAGCGCTGATAAAAATCAAACCGCTCAGAACAGGAAGGATAAAAACAGAAAGTTTGCAATGAAAGAACAAAGCGATGCGAGGGAGAAAAAAAAAAAAAAACACAAAACAAAACAATCAAAGAGCTGCGCCGTGTCTCTGCCTCTCTGCCACTGTCTGTGTCTATAAAAGTGTTTCCACTGAAAAGCTTGAGCATTACACAAGAGTGAAGCTCTCAAGAGCCAGACTGCTACAAACAAAAACCAGGTTAGCGCTGTGTGTCAAGCATCCAGCATATGAACGTTAAAACTGTTTTGTTCTAGGGGTTTTTTTTGTGCTCTGTTTTGATGCACTAAAAATAAGCCGCCTCGCATTGCTCGCTTATTCCGCCTGTTGAGGGAGGCTGTCTGGTGCTGCTCTTTTGGTAGAGATCTTAAGGAATTACGACTGGTTCTTGTGCCGTTTTAAATGCAAAACTGCCATCTTGATTACTGACATTTCTCATTTTCAGCTCAATCTTATAAGGGTGATGTAAATAAAGGGGATAAAAACAGAAACTGGTGGCAGAGTGCTTAATGAACACAGTCCAAGCACACTCACTTCCTTCTGTATTCTGATGTCTCCTGGTTTTTGACATCGGGTTTGTTTCAGAGACCAGTACACAAGGGTTTGGGAGGCACTATGAATCAGATTTAATCAATTTGAGTTTGACTTTAAGTATAACGTTATTTTATTTAATTCATGAAGATGAGGAAGGAAGATGAAGCAGCAGTTGATTTTGACGATGATGACAAGAGAAAAGAAATCAAATGATAACAGTAATGGAAAAGGAATGAAAAGCAGAGGAAGAAGCAGCAGCAAAATAAAAAAAAGGAAAGGAAAGATGATGAGTTAAAAAGTGTCAAAAAAGTAGCATCAAGACAAACAGTAGTGACGCCCAACTCTGATCTCTCTTTATATTTGGAAACAAACCAATATATAGGCTGATAAATACAAATATTGCTAATACTTTTTCTGAGTCACGAAGTACTAACATCCAAATTGCAATTCTGAAATCCTTCCACACTGCCGATATCTTGTCTTTTCTCTAGCATAAACTCTTGTAAAGTGCATGTCTGCTGTGTCTCCATCAAATAAAAACCCTCATGGTCAACAATATGAATCTGAAGTGCAGAAATAACCATTAATTGTTTGGATTTATTGGATAATTTATTGATTTATTTCTTTGTCAGTCAATAAAGGCATGTCAAAAATAAGCATTTATCAGTCAATACTGATAAGACAATGTCAATGTATTGTAACAAACATCATGTGTTGTCATCTCTGCCAATTACAAGATGACACGAACACAGCCAATAATCAAGTATTCTTTTCACATTGTACTCAACCCCGGGTTATCGTCGTTCTAAACACATCTTTTAACCCTAAGCAAAGACACGTTTTACACCTATAATTTGGGCAGTGTTAGCTTTCGCATTTTGTCCAGGGTTATGAAACTCTGCTCCCTAGCATTATTAGCACAGCATTTGTGGTGTTAACTCCGCATCGGGGTCCTAAGCTTGTTCAGTGTCAAACGGAGCAGTGTTTGTTTATTGCTGCTGGAAGCTAGGCAACATAGACAGCCAATCAGAAATTGAGCAGCAAGGTGCAACACATTATGAAATGTGTGTGGTGTAAACAGAAGCAAGTGAGATGTAATGTTAAGTTAAAAACTTTAAAAGAAAGAAATGTCAAAAAATGGAAAGCACGTGACAACGCAAATACGTTAACCCGGGGTTTAGAAATGTACAATGTGAAGCGACTGTTAATGAATACCCGGAGTTATTCTTTAATAATCAGTGTAAAAAGTTATTATAGATAACCCAGGTTTCTGTTTATCAGGGGTTTAGGGTGACCCAAGGTTATCAATTTCAAGTGTGACCCGAGTCCCCTTTCAGACCTGAAGATAGTGTGAACATGAAGCGAAGCAACACTCTTAAACACTTGAGCCTTAGAGACCAAATTTCAGCCTACAGTAAACTCCTACAGTAATCCAGAGAGGGTGAAGTGTTAGGCCTCGCAAACACCAACAACACACCAAATGGCACTCAGTCCTTCTGTTTGGAGAGTCGGTGGCTTTACAAAGGTCTTTTTGAAGCGTTCTCTAGCCCACAGTCTCATGCAACCCAGCTTCTGAGCACAGGATTATCCGCAGTCATATTATCCAAACTGCACAAGCCAGTCTCCCATAAGGATTTCTGGATTACTATAATGACACGGAACATACTTTCGCACGAGTACAGGCGTCTCTGCGGGTCAGTGCAGAATACCAAACAGAGGTATTCATCGGAGTTCAGCCTCGGCCTCTTTGTCTCATCGCAGAACAGCTCTCATAAATGTCACCGTGCAGTACATGCTCCATGGGCTGCCATTATGAGCACACGAGTACTACAATATCTCCACAGAGTCTGTTATTGAACATGCATCTTGGGATTTGAACAGCCTCTAAAATAAACATTAGATATTTCCTTAGAGCAGCGTCTGCCATGCTGAGCCGTGCATGAATTGAATTGGGCGGCCCAGCGTGAGATGTCACTCATCTCTCCACTCCGTGTTTTTTAAACGTCCCTGTAAAAAGTCAATCTCATCTCACTATATGAAGATATTGACGTGAAAATATTTCACCGATGCGAGGCTGAGAGTCAAAAAGGTTTGGTGGTGTAATCTGCAAGTTTTTTTTTTTTTTTTAACTAATCTAATCTAAACCCCTAATTACTGTGGAATCAATTACCTCGGCACAGCACTCGCTCTTAATTATCATAAACCCAAGTGTGCAACACAGGGGGCCAAAAGTCTACAAAATTTGACCATTGTGCATGTTTGGTGTGCGGTAAGGACTTTGACTTCACTGGCCTGTGAATTTGGCAGGCGTGGAGGGAGGTGAAGGGAGATTCCTGCTGGCCTGTACTGGAAACCCAGAGTCCCACTGCTTTTATAGACTCCATATAAACCAGATTCACTACAGACCACGAAAGAGCGCTTCTCTATTAAAAGAAAACACTCCTCTCACCATAAAAACATGCACACACAACCTCCAAAAATCAACTGGAACCAAATAAAGACATCCCAGAATTCTACATGCAGAGTAAATCGACATGCATCACCTCAAAAAAAAAAAAACCTTTCGCACAAACCTACAAAACAAGCATCCACATCAGTGATGTTACCTGAGTGAGACAGCAAGTGCATCCTTAGGCGCAGACTGTCTAGGAAGCGTTTGCCACATAGCTCGCATCCATAGGTCTTCATTCCACTGTGCAGCTTCCTGCAGGGAGAAACAGGACAAAATAACATCAGCCAACAGAGTTTATGTCAGATGCACAAAATAAAACAGGCTTTCGAAGTACCTACTATACTACAGGATTCGATTAGCAGGCTAAATGGCAAAGACTGAATAGCATAATTTTACTCCCAATCATATAAGCTCTCCCACAACGGATAAGACAGTTGGTATTAGAACTGGAGTCCTTGTGTTTATGGAGAAAACTAATATACCAGACATGTGAAAACGCTGTTTATCTATGATGAGTGAAATTACACCATCGTTTGCAACCACCTGATGCTAAACTTACTTGTATCACTGTCATTAAACACTTCAGTTAACATTATTCTTATGTTACACAATTACAATAAACTTAAGCCTATCACTAGTCATCTTGAAATGCCTGAAAGCCAAAAATTATCAATGGAACATGGTCTTTTAAAGTCCTATTGTTCATTCATTCAACTCCCCAAGCAGAGATGAAGGAGCCCTTTATCTAAACAGGAACATATAGATGGCCATGAGCCCTCAGATAAGACTGACTTTAACAGCTGAATTTGGCTGCAGGGTCCATTTAAAAGGAGGGGTCAACTTTTCATGAGGCTAAAAACGAAACATTTGTTCTCTTGAATTATAACATTTCTGAGTATCAAGGAAAGCTTGACCCAACAGAAGGGAGTCAGACTGAATTTTGAGTCAAGTGGACTTTCAAAGCAATTTGATAAATTAAACTGCACAATTAATCTAAGTATATAGTGTGGAACAAATCAGATCTAAATTGGCTCTCCAATCAAACTGCACCTTCTGCAGAGTATTTGAGTTAAAGGCAACCTCATGCAGGGCAATCGATGGAATAATATACAGAAATATTTCTAAATGAAAATTGGCAGAGAACTCAAAACTATATCATCTATTGTCATTACAAATCTTGATTACAAAAAACTAAAATGGAAAGAAAAATATCAAATATTATAATAAAACCTTAACTGCAGAAAACCATTGTGCATCGTCTAATTAAGGATGTTAATTAGACGATGCACAATGCATTTCACAAACATTTTTATCCAAAGCAACATACATTTCAATGGGTACACATTTAAACAGTTCTTGCCTTCTCTGGGAATCAAACTCGCAACTTGATAATGTAAGCACCAATCTCTTATATTTGAAATACAGATTTAAAAAAAAAAAAAAATCAAATCACTTGCTATAATGGTTTTAGTAGTGCATCACTATTGTGATAAATATCAAAAGCAGATGAAATGTAAAAAAATATATTATATACACTGATAACATTTTTGGTAATCACCAAGCTAAATTGAAAAACCATAACATAACATAAAAAAATATGTTATGACAAACAATTAAGCAATTCAACTCTTTGAGTACATCTCATTTTGCTAAGACCATAAAAATAAACGAAAAAAGCCGCATTGAGTACAGGAAGAGACAATGACGTCATTTTGTCTCATTGTCCCCTGGATTAAGCCTTAAACCTGGTGCAGACTTTGCAATGTTTTAGTGTATTTACCATTTCAACCATTTGCATTCTGTTTTGGCACTTAACCCATGTGTGGCTTTAAATCAACGAGTGAATGCACATGTGTGACTTTCTCAGGCTTGACAACAAAAGATCCCAAGCATCTGCATCTTTTCAACGTGCTAATCCTTAGATGCATCACATCCGATTACTAATACGCTATTAGAAATCACAAGTCACCCCTGGTGAATTAAACTCAGGCAGGTCAAAGCCACCCATTGAGAGTATGAAACACGGTCATGGCAGGTAAGTGGTTTTATGGGTTGTGGTGGTACGACTGCCGCTCAAAGTACGAGGTTCATAAGAATGCTGCGAGAACACTGGCAACTTGCTGTGAGTGGTAAACTGAATTGTTTTTTATTAGCATGCTTACAGCATTTGGTAATTGTTTCCAGAGTGGTAATTAGCTCATTGTTTGCACTTTAGTGCCAAATGTATACATCTTTAATGAGTTACAAAGACGTGTGCTTTCTTCACTTTCCATTCATACTACATAGATAACACACACTGCAAAACACACTTAAGAATGTTTTTTGTTTGTTTCTTTAAACAGTGTAATTTTGCAAGTGAAATCCATAAGCTGTGGTACAATTGATTCTATGGTTGATTCTTCCATAAAGACACACTAACCAAAAACTATTTTTATCGAACAACTCCTCTGGTTTCTGTTTGATGTTGCGAGAATCAGCATCACATGCTGGGTCGTAATGATTTAAGCTTTTATTCTCTGTTCTTATAAACAAGAATTGGCAGAACATGGAAATAGTGGCTAGAATTATGAAGCAAGGAAGTGTGGTTTAACCTCAACGAGAGAACAACAACAACAAAAAAGGCACTGATGGAAAACCATTTGGGGTTGAGAAACGCAAAAGAGAGACTCCAGAAAATAAACAAAAGAGGGGGGGTGAGAGAAAACTTGCAACGCATCCAAAATCCTGATGGCTGTCTTCTAGATGGGGATTGTGGAGACCCAACAAACAAAGAGAAGAATGAAGCAGCAAAGCCCTTTGGCAAGCTGCAAGTAATTAAAAAGGCCTGTAAACGCCTTCCAGGATAAAGGGCACTTCAAAAGACAGGCGGGCGAGTGAACGCGTGAGGGGGAGCTGGGAAAAGCCAGGGGTCTGTGCACCTTTGGGATCTGGGCTAATGCGGCACAATACAGAGATACTGTAGGGGGAACACTCAAAGGCCTTTGTGTGCCTTCAATCTAGGCATTGTCCCTCTCCTGAGGTCTGAGGAGAGCGCGATTCCCCTGATTAGAGACTGACAGAGAGCGCACACTGTCGGACTGACCCTGCAAGCCCTGAGGGGACGTTTCTGAGCTGAGAGAAGACAGACCAGCTACTTCAGGCAGGATGGGTCCACTTTCACTACATATTAAAATTTCTGGAGTCTTCTAATGCTAAGGTCATTACCTAATAAAACATGTACTACTTTTACAAAGTCACTTTGAATTAGGTGTACAATATATTTGGCACCTGGGTTGTTACATTATAACTAAAACTAAACTCTTACGCTTCTGGAAAATGTACTGCGTAAATGGTTTGCACAGTATTTGAGCAATCTCAATCTTCCATGTTGGAAATGTAATTATACATGCTTATTTACTGTTTTCAAATTAAGCTGATCAAAAGCATTAATCATTTTATTTAATGTACTAAAATCAATGTATTTTGAAAATTTACATTACCACAATATTAAATGTTGATGTATAACTAAAAATAAACAAAAAAGGTAGTCATCAAAAAAAGAACAAATTGACAAAATGAAAAAAAAACAACAACTTTAAAATATAACTATTATAATAAATAAACAAATAACTTAACTTAAATAACTAATTATACTATAACTACAGTAATATACAACCTAACAAAGACTTTGTTTTTGCTTTGACTGAAGCAGTGAGAGGTTTACATGCAATACCACGGTTTGCTTAAAAGCAGAGGGAGGTCATTAGTTTTATCTGTGCTCTACTTTTACAGGTACTTGGAAAGCGAGGGCGACCCTGGATGTGACTTGCTCAAACCTGCGTCCAGCGTGGAGCACGGTAGCAGTTCTATCGTAAAGGTAAAGTCACAGAGCACCTGCCCTTGCAATTACTACAACTTCTATTTTCTGGACAACCAGAAACCCTCTGTAGATTTTATGGGACATATATGCCCCTGCACCCCACCTCTTCAACACACACACACACACCTTGTATGTGTGAACTACGGCAGTTCCTTTTCCCCCCAGGCCTCTCCAACCAGCTGTGCTCTGGCTTTGCCACAAAAAAAAAACTGTAGATGGTGTGTGTGTGAAAGCAGAAGAGAAAAGGGAGGGGTGGCACTCGGTGTGCCTCAAACAGACTGACTGTAGTCATTAAGGAAGCAGGCATAAAACTCTCAAGCCATTTACTCAGTTAATAAGCGACTTTGTCTAACAGTCAGTTTTGACAACGGCAATAAATTTTAAATTTATGTCAACAAAACATATGCTGAACACCTCATTTCAATGCCGGAGTGGCGTGCAGGCTCGTAAATCAGCCCTGTGTTTGAAACCCAAGTAGATTACGGGCCTGTATTATTGAGCTGTTAGATCCCGGCCCATATAAAGCTGAACTTTCTCACTCCTGACTGGACCCCGGGTCGTACATCATAGCCAGTAGTTTTCCCCGTGTCAGCATGGCTCGTTCACTGCCCCCCCCCCCCCCCCCCCCCCCCAGCAAACTGGAAAGATGAAAAATACTGCCTATGAAAAGGCATGCAAGTAAGTGGAATATTTGCATATTTGCAAGGCTGACTAGGTGCATGCCTGAAATGATTTGAGTGCCATCACTTATGCTGTTGCAAACCTTACAGGTACAGAGTGAAGGATGGTGGTAATCAAATGGTTTTAATGATTGTTGAATTCCATTGTATGAAGAAAAAAAAAAACTTTTATTCTTTGTTCTCCACAGAAATAGGCAAGTCAAACAGGTTTGAAATGGCATGAGATGAGAGTAAACGTATACCAAATATGACAGGTTTTGGGCTCATCTGAACCTCAGACACATTTCTTAAAGGATGCCTTTGTATTTAAAACTGGCTAATAATAGCACAATGGAGGTGAACAAGATTCAAGTGTCTCATGACGGATGACACTTTAAAACAAGGCTCATAATTGGACTTTTTTTTTTAATTCAGTGCCACAAAAAAAAAAAATTCACAACAATGTTTATGGCTGTAGCAGCAGGGCTTAAAAGGGGAATAATTAAAAATTTAACTTTTCTGAAAGAGTTTAACAGCTAAAGCACACTAAGTCATCACACTATGTCATCACACTAACTAAATTGCTGCTGATAATATCCCAAAAAAAGAATAGAATAGTTCAGTATTGACTATAAGCTTTATTACAAAAAAGAAAACAGTTATGCTAATATGTTGACAATATTGTAAACACAAACATCTGTCAAGAAACTCTATTGGGCACACAGGTTGATAGTAGGAGTGGATTAGATATCACCCAAGTCATAAACTACAGAGTTTTTTCCCCCCCAAGTAGCCAATGAGTTTGCTCCTCAACATTTAAATGTCTCAGTGTTGTTTGAGCGAGCAATCTGCAACAGTGTTTTCAAATCCCTCCTCTAGCAGAGCTCCACTTGTGTATAGATCTGCTACAGGGTTACATGTATGTTACGTTTCCAGCAGCAGTGTTATGTTCTTAGACAGCATGTATGTTAATATACTGGCAGTAGAAAGTCTCTGTATTTGCTCTTCATCAATAATCAAAGCAGCAGCAGTGTAGCAGATCTATGCCGCCAAGACCAAAACCCACAAATATTGCCATACACATTTTTATTACCGTTTTAAGTCTAATGAAGGGTTTCACGAAAGCATTAATAGTCCATGGCAGTTTGACCCTCCAACACACTAGGTGCCAGTATTCTATAAAATTCATATTTTAAGTATGTGATTCAAAGATTAAAAAAAAAAAAAAAAAAAAAAAAAAAAAAAAAAAAAAAAAAAAAAAGTAGTTCTGTGCACAATTCAGTCCATTGATCGGTCATGATCTACCTTCTTTTGTTTTCTGAAATCAATTAATCGATTATTTGCATACTATCCTACTAAGCACTAGGAAATGTAGTGCGTTCAAGTGCACAGCACTCATAAAAGAATACCCAAAATGTGTCCAGATGACTTGCTTTCTGTGAGTTTTCTGATGTTGTTTTTATTTCACAAATCCTGAAATCGCAAAATATCTGACGCAACTGAAGCTAGTAGGTCACATGATATTGACAGCATGGCGTATGTAGATGTCCAAATTTACATTTTTACTACATAAAATTGTTTTAGCAGTCGCAAAGTATTTAAATATTTACATACTTTTATAGGCAAAAACAAGTTTAACCTTATCAGCTATAGTATAGACTTTCAAGCAAATAAAAGAAATAGCCTATTCAGACAACACAACACAAGCATCTAAACACCCCTCAATAAACTCATCTCAAATTCTAAAGCATATTTGACAGAGGGGGCTGATTCGATGCTAAATGCTAAATCTGTCAAAACAACAAAACATGCTCCACTATCCTCCATCTACTGTCCTCCAACCTGTTTCATGGGCAGATAAAAAATCCTAGGATGAAAAGGAAAAGGTGGAGTACCACTAGGCTCGTAAGCAGCATGGCGGAGGGGCATGTGACGTTAGCAGCAGGGTAGGCTATTTGTGCTAAGCTAAAGAGATGCTAATGCACAGGGAATCATGGGAGAGTGAAGGGCTGTTCCTGGGAACAGAGAAGCTGGCCCGTGCAGCCAACCATGCCCCTCATTCATCTGCTTTTAGAAGGTCCCACTCGATCCTCAAAAGGCATGCCGGCCCATGTGCACACTCAGATTAAGGTATTTGTCAAAGGGGGCCAACAATGCACAAGAGAGGAAAAGAGAAAGAGGGGTGGGGGGCCAATCTGTCAATCCA
Source organism: Danio choprae (assembly GCA_903798125.1). NCBI lineage: Eukaryota > Metazoa > Chordata > Actinopteri > Cypriniformes > Danionidae > Danio > Danio choprae. Next base: position 601,468 of record CAIGQW010000287.1, read on the forward strand.
ATGCTACACTTGAGCTTAATAGAGATTTCAGCGAGGTGTTGACACCACACTGCCACAACATTACCATAATGATGATTAACGTTAATTGACTTTTCAAAAGATTCTCTTTAGTAAAGGACAGTTGACTGACCTCAGTTATAAGGACTTTTAATATTACAATGCCTAAATGTCAACAGAAACATAAATGTCTTATGTTTGGATATGAGAGTAATTTATTAATATATGAAAAATAAATAGCAAATCAAAAAGTCACTATATATTAAAGAGCCCCTATTATACATTAAAAAAGGTCATATTTTGGTTTTGGGGGTCTCTAACAACAGTCTGATATGCATGCAAGGTCAAAAAACACTTTCATTGTCTTATAATATGCATTTATTTTTACCTAATTATCCCAACGACTCCCATATGATTTGTTCAGTGATTAATTTGTTCCTAAACCCCTCCTTAGCGTGATGCTAGTCTGCGCTGATTGGTCCGATGACCCAGTCTGTTGTGATTGATTGGTCAACTGCGTTCAGCGTGAGACAGAGAGAAATGCCCAGCACGTCTTATCAACAAGTAGTCAGAGTGCAGAGTGTATGTGTGAGCCCAATGCAGGAGTGCAATAAAGCAATGCAGTTTAACACCAGCATATTGCTCTATTCTTAACCATGAGCAAAAACAGTGACACACATTCAGTATTAATCCACACAGTGGCAAAAGCTGAATTATTTTGAAACTTGACCGCCGCACGTGTGTAGTAACAGCTGACGGTGGCCATAGCAACGACAAACAGCAGAGGATCGCGAGCTCACAAATGCATTTAAATCCGTAAACAATGCGGCACGCATTGCGTTTTCAACGTGGTTTTAGACACGATATGAAAATACAGAGTTAATCAGATACAGTACAAGCGGTTACAAGTAACAAAACACAATTAAATACATAATTTGCAAGCTAGTGAAAACAGGGAGGCAACCATTTTAAATTGCACTTACTTACACTTGTGAAATGTAGGAAGAACCTGATCCATGAACTGTGTATTGTAAAGTTCCTGTCAAGCTCTGACAAAGTCCCATACATCAATACTCTTTTCTGATCCTTCCTTTAACAAACGGCAGATGAATCCCCCATTGTAAGCGCGTAAATTGCTGAAGCACTCGTCAGAAAAATGGCGGGAACACAGCACAAGGCTGGGGCTATAATGCTGAGGTGTTTTTGCAAAAATAAACCTATAATATAACTCTAACTTTCCCTCACACTTCAGACCACAGCGTCTTCACGACATGATTCAACCGGGATCTGCTACAGTGTTAGTGGGCGGAGCCGAGGGTTTAAATTTTCCTGGGTTTCCGCGCGCAGCAAATGGGCGGGGCTTGAGTTCCATATCGACGTCACGGCTTAAGACTCGTTACAGCGACAATTCATTCAAACCACTGAGTCGACTCTTTTATAGATGAATCAAGTTTTAAACACGGTGCAGTTTCAAATTTAAGCCTTAGCTGAATATTTAACTTCACTTAGAGCTGTGTTACACACTTCATGGAAGGTCATTTTCAAAAACCCATAATAGGGGCTCTTTAATAATCCAAATCTATATACTGTATACAGTCCATTTTAAATGTTTTAAATG